>WBMV01002991.1:140125-202984 GCA_013396655.1 Campylorhamphus procurvoides
AGGGAGGGAGGGAGGGTAGGAAGGAGGGAAGTCTCAGCTTTATTCATATTTAGAATTTATATTTCTTCAGAATTAAAATTAATCTGGCATGGAAGGGACTTTAAAGATCATCTAGATCCAACCTCTGCATCATGACACAATTTTCTCAAAAGATGTAATACAGTTTTAATATCTAGACACAGTTTTAATATCTAGACACAGTTTAAACAGAGCCCGGCACTAAGCAAAAGAATCATACAACTCAAAGGAGCATTAATACAAGTCATAAGAATGGGAGCCAAAACTTAATATTTGAAAGCACGTTTGGGCAAAATACCACCTTTCATTGCCAGGAGCAACCTTACTTCCCAGATGTGTCCAAGGCACCTTAGGATAAGCACTATAAATTTGCACCTGTCCATAAACTCCTGGAAAAAAAACAGGAGGAGTTCAAAGGTTAAGGGAAAGAGAGACTTGAGAAGAACTGAAGCAATATCTAAATATATGTAAACCTTTATATATATTAAAGTATGTTTTTTATATTTTATGAAAAGTGTAAGAACAGCTCACAGCCTCAACTTGAAATACAAAGTGAACTAGCAAGAAATCATTAATAAAGGAAAATGACCATCACATGTGCAGGCAAGGAAGGGAATTGTACCACAGAAGTCTTATTGACTCAAATTAGAATTGCAGACAAGGTATCAACCATGAAAAAAATTATCTAAGCAAACAAGTTAAGCAAAAGCTGCAGGAATGAAAGGTATAAAAAATTACTCAGCTATTAATAATCTTTCTGATCTGTGAAAAAAAACCCTTTTTTTTTCCTGGATAAAAGATGGAAAATCAGAGGAAAAATCAAAAACTTTTCCTATAGGTGACGAGTCCAAGAATATTAAATTATAACTCAAAAAATAAAAGTGTGTACCTTTGTTAGATGTTTTCCTGTACAATACAGTAACAGGTTCAACACTGGTAGGTTTGGTTATTCTGTCTAAGCTAAGCTTCCTATAGAAAGGGGAACTCATATTTCATACCAATACTCCCTGGGGGAACATTTATACCCTCCAGACGATCACAGTAAATCCCTTCAGACGCCCGAAGAAGGACCAGCAGCTTCAAATCCCTTTCTAGGGGATGTTGAAAAGAACCTGCAATAAAAACAGAACAGCATCAATCCACCACAGAGGTATCAATGGCCTTTGTAAAGCTAAAAATGGGGGGGTAGAACTAAGGGAGAAATCTGGGTGAATTTGATTATTAACAAATGGTTGAATTAGCATTTCCTTTTCATCCCATTTTTGCCTTTTTGCTCCTTTACAATGTCACCAGTTCCCAGATAATCAAGCAGCAAGGATGGGAAAAATGGTCTGTCAGACCAATGGAAGGATTGAGGGAAAAGAGTAGGGGAAAGAAAAATGCCCAAGAAGTTTTGGGGAGTGCAATGGTGATAAATCTGTGCAGTAAACTGCATTTCAACTTTGCCTTCATTTATTTCACCAAAGGTAGTTTACAGTATCAGAAGAAAATGGCCCAGCACTGAACAGATACTAAGGAGGAAAAAGTAGGACAGTTTTTGCCCTGGAGAAATGTATGCGGAGTCCAGTAAAGGAGTTCAGCGTTCCTTTAAAATTAGAGATTAAATCAATTATGCAACAGAAAACTGCAGCAGATGTAGAACTAAAAAATATATACATATCTGTATAAAATTAGCTGGCCTGTCATGTTCTTTTAATCTTTAAAAATTACCAGTTTGGAAAAGAGAGCTGATTTTGTATCCTAAAGAAACATTTTGCTTTAAAAGCATTTTTTTATTTAAGTGAAATCAATAAAACAGTTCATTGTTCCTCACCAGCATCTGACAGATATCTGAGGATATTTAAACTCTCTGTACAGTTTTTAAATGGGTAAAAGGGAGAGTACAAGACTTGCATGCTCCTCATCTAATATATGTCACACCAGTGAGCTCATATTTCTCTGGGGACGTGGAGGGGATTATCTTACAGTGTCCATCATCCACCCAAACCATCTTTGACTTTCCTGTTTAAACCCCCATAACTGTGGTTTGAAGAGAAGAAAACCAGGAATTGGGCTGCGTCCAAACATACTTTTACAAAACAGAACTAAGTGCTACACACTTTGACCACTGATGCACGAGGTTAAACAAATACCCACCTAGAGCAGCAGCAGAGTTATAGAGATATTTGTGTCTATTTTTGTATGCAGGGTGATTGTTTTCCTGCTTCACCCTCACAGCAAGTTGTGATTTAAAATATTCACCCTGAGCATACCTTTGCCAATCCTCAGGTCATCCATACCCCCTGGGATAAAGTATTAGCTACACTGAAACCAAAGAAAGACTCAACAAAAATGTTTGGAGACCTTTATATTAATCTTGCCATGCTATTCACAATTACCATTTCTTAATCATGATGACGTTCCCTTGGAGTGAGGGATTAATATTATGATGACAAATTATTGTTGCTGTTTTAATTGATTTTATTATTTTACTCCTGGTTACAAAGCATTTACTGTTCTCGTTAAGTTGGTTAAAACAGCTGTGTGATATATCCAATCTCATCTCAATTTTAAAACCCTTTTCAAGTAGGCTTCCAGACTTAAAAATCACACTAAAAGGATTGGAAATGGGAATTCTATAGGACTGAAGTGGAAGTTATAACACCCTTAAAAGAATTACATCGACATTTAGCTAAAAAATGTGATTTTTAGTCTGAAAAAGCACAATAGGTTATGTAACGTTATCCTTGTTAAAAAAAGGACACCAACCAAAAATACCATCAGAGTGAGAGACAAAGAGGTAACAATAAAGCTATAAAAGAAAATTAAAAAGGGAAAATAATATTCACAAAAATGGTTCAGTTGCCGAAAACTGTAAATGATAAATGACACAAAAGAACAGAGGAGCCGCCCATTAGTAGAAAAATTATACTTATACTAAGTATATTATAAAAAAAAAAATAGCCTTAATACTTGCTTATTGTCATCAATAGTTCCATGGTTTAAAATCAATGGATTTCATAACTTATGCTACTGAAGAGTTTATCCAGAAACTCACTGGACTATTAAGGAGGACTCTTCCGTAAGTTTGGGATCACTCATAATGTCTCAGAGCCCTTGAAGAAAGCTAATATTGTGCCAATATTTCAAACAAAGATAAAAGTAAGAGCCCCAGGTAATTACAGGCCTGTCAACTTGACACTGATTCCAGGGGAAAAATAAATAAAAATGGAATGTCCAACTCTGAACACCATTAATAAATCATTAAAGGTGGATGATATAATTAATGCCAATCAACCTGCTTTTATAGAAAAAAGGGCCTGTGAAACTTCCTTGTTATCGTCTTCTAATGAGATTACAGGTTTAGTTGATAAAGATAATAGCTTTGATATAGTATAATTGGCTTCTCCAAGGCACTTGGCTTAGTAGCACAAAACTTTGTGATTAACAAACTACACTGGTGCAGCACAAACAGGGCACACACTAATTTACTGTGTGAGTGGAATGGGGACATGGACTCAAACAGGTCTGGTCTGGCAAGCCCTGTGGCATGTGACATTTTATTAGTTATCCAGAGGAGTGTGAAGATATTGAAAATAAGCAGAGAGGCTGACAAATGGGAAAGACAAAAAAAAAAAGAGAGAGACAGTAAATCAGAAACAATTTGAAAGTGAAGAATTAGGAAAGAAAGTGAAGAACAGGTGACCCTGCTCGAGCAGGAAGGTAGGACGGGATAACCCACAGTGGTGCCTTCCAACCTGACCTGTTCTGTGATTTTGTAATGTTCAAAAATAATAAGGCAACTGGTCTTGTTCTCTCTGTGGATGGATGGAGAAGAAAGAAAAACAACGGGGAAAGGGGAGTAAGGTCTCAAATCCACACTTTGGCTTAGTCTAAATGCAGCTCTGCAGAATGGCTTGTGAAAATGAACATATGGAAACAGCAGCTATGTCTGTTTACTCATAGGGAAACCCAAAATAATTTGTGCACACAAGTCTCTGGTGCTGGATAAGTTTCACCACCTTATGACCCAATGGACACATGAAATCTCAACTCTTGTAATAAGCAGTTTGTTAAAACTACCAAGTTGCTGTAAACACGGGAATCATGATCTCTGCAACACATCTATGAAGGATCT
This sequence comes from Campylorhamphus procurvoides, assembly GCA_013396655.1. Taxonomy (NCBI): domain Eukaryota; kingdom Metazoa; phylum Chordata; class Aves; order Passeriformes; family Dendrocolaptidae; genus Campylorhamphus; species Campylorhamphus procurvoides. The sequence continues at coordinate 144,261 of WBMV01002991.1, forward strand.
GGTGCCCATCTTTGTACTTTGGATGTGAAAACTTCAGGTTTCCTGCCCCGCTTTACTGAACAAGTCCTACCTAAGACCACATCAAACTGTTGAATTACCCACCCTGCACATGAGATGCACAGGAATGCATCCCACTTCGTATCCCTCTACAATTGCAAGGCTCAGCAATTTGATGAGCAACCTGGTTGATCATAAGGGGAGATAATAAAGCGCTGCTGGCAGAGAACCAGGAAGTAGGTAATTATAAACTGGAAATTACCAGAAGCTGTGCAACTGTCTGGTGAGATGGGCATAAAAGGATAGGAGGCTTTAAAGACAGTGCCAGACCTTCCTCAAATGTGTTCTTCCAATTGCACTACACAGTGAATTAAAAAAAAAAACCCAACATATATGATAATCCCATGTTAAGAAAAAACCTGTGCTGTTAATAAATTCATCACTGATTCCATACTTTCCTGAAAAAGTGAGAGGCCCAGCTGTCTAGATTGCAACACAGATCTGTTAGCACAGCAGTTGCAGCTGGTTCTAATTCTTCATCAGGTCTAACCTCTGGAGAAGGGAAAACCTACTGTGTGAAAGTATGGGGGGTGGGAAATAAGAACAGAAATAGAGATATGTTTTTTCTATCCAGATTTTCACTTATTCTGGATTGCAGTCTGGATCTAGTTTTCTGTTGAGTTTCAAAAGCATTTTCCATTGTTTTTGTATTTCAGTTTTACTCCAGATGTTCTTCCTGACAGATTTTTACTGTGTTGTTTTGGGGTTTTAAGTTTTTTTTTCTTTTTTTTCATAGCAAACTCATTCAATTCTTTCCTATAATACTGGGTGTTTCCTCCCTTCCAGCCTTCTCTTTTTTCACAAAATGACACTCTGCAACAGCTGTTGTATATGAGACCAAGGAAATCTCTGAGATAAGATCCTCTCCCTCCCACTGGCAAATAAACTTTGCTCAGTATCTTGCTGTGACCATCTCAATATCAGCTCTCTGCTTCCTGCATCCAAAACTTCTTGGACACCAACTACCCAGCTTTGTTGAAAACTGTGGCTTACTGTCACAGAAAGTCTGAAGAGTTTTTACTCATGGTCAATGCACAGCTGAATAGTCACCTATTGGTTCTCCTTCTAGAGTTTCCTTCAGGTGTTCAGGCTGCACCCTGTAAAGAAGCCTGGAAAAGCAGCCTGGAAACAAGCAGACCTCATTTGGTTTCTTCTTACAGGTATTGCTGCCCAACAAACAGAGAAGACAACTGTGGAGTAGGAGCCAGCAGCCAGAAGAGGGAGGTGAATGTCCAGGGAATAAGCACTGAGACACATAGGATGGGATCAGAGAGTTCTAGTGCCCTTCAAATCCTCTCTGTGAGTGTACAACACAGGGATCAACGAAAGAGAAGTGGCTTCTTAAGCAAAGCTGGGGGCCAGGTGGAATCCCTGAGTGTGTCCAGAGGGATAGAAAATCCTTATACTTTGGCAACTGAACAATGTTTCCAGGGAGATTCAGGTACCTACATTTAGGTTTCTTGGTGCAGATGTTTCCAGTGTAGGTTTGCTCTAGATACTTGTATGAAACAGTCCCACTGACTGCAGGGGCTCCACTGGCTGCATTGCTTAGATCTCTACTGGAACAGCAGCTCACATGATGATGTCCACATGTCACACCTAAATTTGTGCATGTTAAACTTGTGAATCAGATCCCTTCCCTAGATGATATCATCAGTTAAAAGAAACCAAGTGACTTGGAAAAGGTAAAAGCCAAAAACACAGAGGCTGAGAGATTAATTTAAAGGGATTCAGGTGATGCAATCAGCTTTTCAAACAACTTCTTTTGTTGTTATCAGGGATGAAAAATCAGTCTCAATACATCAGCAGTGTTCCTTCTTCATAGAAGCTGAACAGCTGTGTAGGGGTGATACGTGACTGCAGGGTGGGACTCAGCTCACAGCCAAAGAAGATGGGTCCCACACAACTGGAGAAGTTGGCAAAGACAGTAAATTGATGAAACTCACTGGTGCTCTAATTGTTGCTATAATGCTGATAATGAATCATTACTAACACATGGTCATTTCATGAAATACAGTGAGTTACTTTGGGAAGTCAATAAGGTGGTTCTTCCTAGAAAAGAAGAGTGAATGTATTAGAGCTCTTACCACAAGCAAGAAAAGAGGCATCAGAGTTGTCTGGGGTTTCATCTCCAGACAATCAGGCCATGAGCTAATGATGACTTTAGGCTTCTTGCCCTCAATGAGTGACATGACTGACAAGCAGCCATCATGAGACGTGAAAAAAAGAATGTGACAAGTCGAAACTAAAAAGAGAAATCCAATCCTGTCTGGATAATTACTTGGCAAGTTCTACTATAAAATGCAAAACCAGCCTGCCAGCAAAGAGCAGCTGAGTGTAGTAGAGTTCAGGGTGAGTCCAGCAGATCAATTTGTGCCAAGTGAAGTACAGTGTTTTCTGAAGCCTTACTGGGAGCTGAGGGCTTTGTCCAGCAGTGGAATGGGGCACTTTCTGCACATATCATCTGTGTTTTAATGCTTATGGGTTAAAATGAATGGAATCATCCTAGCCAAGAACAGAGAGCAACTCTGAGATGTTGAGCTCAGCATTTCTTATCTTGTTCTGAGACAGGTGTGCTAATGATATTTAGCAAATCTCTTAATCTCTGTAAACCTTAAACTCTCCTTCTATAAACTGGAAAAATATCCAGGTTTTTTACAGTGTGATAACACAAGGAAATAGAAACAAATGGTGTTGCTAAAATGCTATTGCAAATATCACCATCAAAAAATAGACTTTGAAGGTTTAAGTGGAAAGAGAAGCTCCTCATCTGAGAACCAGGACTACTTGAATAGAAGTAATTGGAAAATCTACCTAGACCCAACAATAGAAGCCTAGGAGCACTCAGAGAAATTACTGTGGGGAGAAATCCACATTTGTACTTTGGGTTTTCCAAGGGTTCTGACAGAGTTGCTTATCCTTAATCATCTCACGTCTCTCAGTGATGTTGTTGGTCATAATCCCAACTGGATTGTGATCAACACATTAAAGAGGAAAGTGGTGACTGACTCTGCAAGGTCAAAGGTGTCCCAAGAATTCTGATCTCCCAGCTTTCACTGTATTTTCTCAGCTCACCTTGCCTGTTAATTATTGTTTCAATAAAATTAATGAGGTTCCTGTAGTGTCTCATAAACTCCAATATTATGCTGATTTTTTTCTTTGTTATATATTTCTCATCATCACTCAGTGCCTGTGTACTTATAGTTTTAATTTACCCTTCTGACTTTGTTTTTTCCAGCAGATAGATACCAAGTGCTCTGGAGGACACCAAAGTCCAAGTAAGATGCGTTTTAGGAACTTATTGTTGTTCTTTAGAAGTTTAAGCGAACAAAATACTCAAGCTTTGTCCCAAGCTGTGGGATTAGAAGCAATAGCACAAGACCAAAAATTGTTAGGCTGGAAACAGGCAATGGAGGAATTACACAACAGGCAGGATCTGGGGATTTGGCTCACATGATGCCAACCTGAGATCCTGCTCAGGCAATGCTGAATGCTGATGTCCACATCTATTAAATCTGTTTACTAAACTGTCTCATTATCCGTTTTGTGTCAGGATTTCTTTAGGGTGTGGTGGAGTTGGACAGATGGGCTTCAAAAACCTTCCTTCAGGCAAGGAACAAGGAGGATTGGACAGATGGGCTCCAAGACGTTACCTTAAGGCCTTGAACACATGGGAAGAGAAAGAGGGAAGGAAAAAAAACACAATACATACACTCCCAGCAACAGAAGAAGGCAGAGAAGCCAGTATAAAGTGTGAGAAACTTGCAGAGTCTCTACCCATCCACCATCTCACAGCTGAAACAAGGATAGCTCTCCAAAAATGCTGGACTAGGACTTAACAGCTGCAAATACCTGTTTGGTTTTTAATATCATTACTACTCACAGATGTGCTGGAGGGGAGTTTGTGTAGCAAAGTGCCTCTATGTTTTTTTAATAAGTGATTTTAGCAATGAACACATGCTTTTTCTTAAAACCAATATGAAACCATATTTAAAGTGCAAAGGAGCATAAGTAAGAAATGAATGACACTCTTTTAAGTATATATATATATTAACCTCACAGATTAAGCTTTCCAACCTCTTTTTCCAAAGAAAAGCACAAGACAGCAAAATAACTTTTTCAGCCAGTACTGCATTAACTAAACAGTCCCTTGAGATTAACAACAAACAAATATTGGAGCAGATTTCCTCAGGAGGTGATTACACAAACAAATTCTCTTCTTAAAGTTCATGAAACCAATCTTGAGAAAGGTCAAGCAATGATCAACAATGTGATCCCAGCATCTTAAGGATTCCTGTAAGTAAATATAGTGCCTGGCTTTAGGAACTTTGGTATTTAAAGAGAATTATGTGAGTAATTACTTCTGAGTGGAAAAACACTAATCCTGACCAGTGCAAATAATGTGGAACAGCTCCAGTGACTTTGGGGACTCTGAAACCACAAGAAGTAGGGGCAGGGTGGTACCTTCCTGAGGTCCTGGTGCTCATCTGCACAGAGGGATGAGAGGGACAAATGTGTTGAATCCGGTTGTTTCATGCCACAGTGGGATTGCCAGGCATTCTGGGGATTCTCCATGAGTCTGTTTGTGTTGGCTTTAAATATTTCTGTGTCACAAAAAGTGCCCTACTAATGCCCACAGACTCCAGACACTGCCTGAACACCAGGGTAGAACCTGCCCTGAGGAATTACTGTCACATAAAGCAACTTCTCAGGAAGTAGAGAAGATTTTTACACATTTCAGAAAAAAATCTGCCACAGTGAATCTGGGACTGAGGTGGGTATTGCAGTATTTGTAATATGTTGCTATTAAATGAAAAGGTAATTAGCTCCAGGGGATAATCATCATGCTTAACATGGGTTCTGGGTTGTTCACACTGCAGATATCCAGATAGCTATGAGGCATTAGATTCAACAGCATATTTATAACAACACTATACAGCCTTTATTAACACTTTTTTTTCCTATCAAGGGTAGAAATAAACCCCAGGCATCCAGAAAACCTGTTCACTTACCCACTCTCAGGGCACCCCCGAGCACCACGACACAGGCTGCACTCAGGACGTTGCTGGAGTTGCTGGGGAACTCGAGGGTCCCCAGGATGTAGAGTCCTCTCAGAGGTGGAAGAGCCATATCCACCAGGATGGTCTGGTCTGAGAAGCAAAGAAGAGGGTTGTCAAGGTCAAAGGCAGCCTACTTGCTGAAAAGTGTGACATATTGGGGAAGAATATCAGCTTGGCTTCAGTTTTGTTGTATTTAGATTGGCTTTCATAGAATCATTGGATGGCCTGGTTGGAAGGGACCTTAAAGATCATGTAGTTCCAAGCCCCCTGCTGTGCACAGGGACACCTTCCACTATCCCAGGTTGCTCAGAGCTCCATCCAGCCTGACCTTGAACACTTTCAGGGATGGGGCAGCCACAGCTTCTCTGGGCAACCTGTTCCAATGCTGCACCACCTACATGGGGAAGAATTTCTTTCCAATATCTCATCTAAACCCACTCTCTGTCAGTGTGAATCCATTCCCCTTGTCCTGTCACTCCAGATCCTTGTAAACAGTCTCTCTCCATCTTTCCTATAGGCTCCCTTCAGGTACTGGAAGTCCACAATTAGGTCATCCCTAAGATGTCTCTTTTCCAGACTGAACAATCCCAGTTCTCCCAGCCTTTCCTCATAGCAGAGAAGCTCCATCCCCCTGATCATCTTGGTGGCCTCCTCTGATGATGTCAGATCTAGAGGGACCAGAGCAGGGCTTGTGGGTTTGTGCAGCATCCACAACCAGAGATTCATCTACAGCTGAGGCTCCAAAGGGTGACTGTAATGTCACCAATAAATATATAAGTGTATTTATGATGACATTGTTGCATGCTTAAGTCATCAAATGTTCCTTGAAACTTTAAAAATACATGTGGAGGGCAATGAGTTACAGACATATCAGTCCCACCAGGACAATCTGTCTCTGTTTATGAAAGTAAGACTTGATCACCCAGTGCAATGAACCAGGACCAAATTAAGCAGTGTCCAGACAGCATTTTTCCCTCGTGGCATTACAGGGGACAAGACAGTTCTCTTGAAGAGACCTAGAAGAATGAAATGCCCCATCACTAGAAGTGTTCATGGCTAGGTTGAATGGGTCTCTAAGTAATCTGGTCTACTGGCAGGAGCCCCTGCCCATGGCAGGAGGGTTGGGACTAGGTGATCTTTAAGGTCCCTTCCAAGACAAAAACCATTTTGGGATTCTAGGATTGATGGAAATGAAAAAAATCCAGCAGTATCAAACAGGTGTTTCAAGGTGCAAAGAGTGTGCAAGTCCCCACCTTGTCAACAGCAGTGATCAGGGTGAAAAGCTGTAACCGCATTCCATAATCTACTTCGAAGGACACCCTGTCACTGTTTTTTTCTCCCTGCATCTTGGCTTTGCTCTCTCAGGTTTTGTCTATAAACCCCACCTCTTCCTTACCAACCAAGAGGAAAGCTTTGCTTACACCAACACAGTCTGCAGGAAGCCAGAGTTCATAGAATCATGGAATCATTAAGGGTGGAAAAGATCTCCAAGATCATGGAGTTCAACTGTCAACCCATCACCAGGTCTACCATAAGTTCTTCCACTGTATTCATAGGGTTACTCTGTCCCCTCTAATAAATCAGTTAATAGTGACCAGGGGAAATATCATTCCCTCAGATCCTTAAGGAGAAAACAAGAAAGATGGGTTTACATTGCAGAATAGAGTGGGGGCTGTTGTGGGTTGAGCCCAATAACAAGTTTCATTGCTGCTTCCTAAAGCTGCGAGTCTGGAGCCTGGGAACCTTTTAAATGCCACTTAAAGCTTTCCAGGTAGGACATGAGGAGGGATGTGAATGGTGTATGGTTCAGAGGTTGCCCATTGCACAGAGGTGAATTCCACCCTTAGGGCTCATCTAATGATCTTCGATGTCACTAAAAGCTTCTCAGTTGATTGTGTTGGAAAACAGCTCAGGCCCTGAAATTGTTGTTTCCACCCCCTTTCCTTATTGTCAACAGGAACAGTTTTCATGTATGGTGCATCTCTGAGTCAATGGCTGTTCCTGGAATAAGGAAAAGCAAGGTATTTCCTTAGCAAGAGGTTCAGAGATATGATCTAATCGTGACTTTCATAGAAATAGCTTGCAGAAAGCAAAAACCTTCAACATAAAGACAGCTGATCCTACCATACCCAGAGATTTCCTGTGACTTCCATTGATCTCATGTTCATTTATTGTGAGGCATGGATATAGAAATCATAAGAAATTCAGAAACAAACATATGTTCCGATGGATTTTGACACAGTGGTGAGAATGGGCCATTTGAAACCGTTTTGGTGTGGAACATAAGAAGACTAGAGAAGTGTCTTGGGAAGTGGATCAGCTACTTGGCAGTTTCTGTTCTGCCTGTAACCATTAACAGCTGCTTTGGTTGGAGACACAAATCACCACACAACAGGTACACAGGGAAAGTCCTTTCCCCAGAACACGTAATTAGGGGATGATCTGAACTATTTAGCACAAGTTTAAGACCATTTCCAAGCCCTGTTTGCAGAAAACATAATCAGTATGATTCTATGAAAGCCTACACAAAGTACACTCAGAAGTGGATTGAAAGAAAATATAAATAAGCTGCCTTTAATAATATAATTTCCTAGTTCCTTGGCTCCTTGGTTTTGCAGCCCTAAAGTTTCACAGCTTCCAGGAAAAGGAAATTTCTGCTTCAGGTTCTGTTTTCAGGTCTGGGGTCCTGGCTCAGCTTACAGGTTTGTTTGTCTCCTACATACACATCTCTATCACTGTAACCCAATCATCCCAACTCTTCCTTTTGCCCCTTTTGTTAATTCTTTCTCTCTGGAGTTCAGCAAAGAGCACTCTGAAAGCCCAAGATCTCTGTTCTCAGGGACTAATCCAAGTACTGCAGCCACCAGGGTTTACTCTGAACCCCTCAACCTAAAACAAATTCCCTGCCTCCTTGGGCTAAAGCATCTTTCAAGCATGCAAAATGTTCACAGCATTCAGATGTAGTAAGTCTCTAGGGAGCAAGTGCAATTTTTTTCTCCCTAAATCTTACACTGTTTGTACTTAGTATGTTTTACAGGCATGAAGGAACTCCTGTTTATAATCTCTTTACAGGACAGTCCCATGCCCTGCAGAACTGTGAAGGGAAGGCATAGTATGTGAGGATATGAAACAGAGAGGAGAGTTAGGGGGGAGATGTTAGAATGATATCTCTCAGGCAGAAGTGGAGAATCTAGTTTGTGAAATCACAGCTCAAGAATGTGGCAAAAAGCTGCAGTTGACAAAGGCCATAAGTATATTCATCAAACACAGGCTGAAACATTTTTACAAGGAAAAGAAGCAGCGCTCCCAGGCATGCCATTTATATGTCACATTTCAGTCTGGAACAGATATTTTTGCTGAGTTGCACATCTTCCTAAAAAAGGTTTTATAAAGGAAATGCTGACTGTTCTGTAACTGTGGCATCACATGTGAACCTTGAAACACGGGAGTGAGAAATCTCCCCATTCAGAGATATCTATGCAAACCTATAGTTACCTCAGTTTAAAATGACAACACTCTGGGGTGTGATGCTGGGGTGTGAAGTCTTCAGATGGTGAAATAATGCTCTGTAGAAACACCAGACCACTCCTTAGAGGGGAAAAAAAGTCCTTCAACCCTTGAGGAGAAACAAATTCAAATACAACTTCCTTACATAGTCCTTACAGAATACACTCATCTATCTAGTAGGGGGAGATGATGACTAAGCGGTTAAAATAATAAACTTTAGGTCACTGAGCTCAAGGGATTTACCTTCAGAGAAAGATAAACCATAGTTGTTTGTCCCCCATGAAGATATTCCTATAACCAAGCAACCACTTTCAGCAAACCATAGTTTGAGCCTAAAAACAGGGCCACATTTCATTGTACATTTATTTTCTTCAGAGAAAAAGCTCACAGGTATGGCAGTTTTAATGTTCAGACATACAATACTGAGAAGTCACTAATGACTCCAGCAATGACACGAAATGTCTTTGATCAACTGCATTGCTCTATAAAACACCATAGCATGCCATTGAATGGAAATCAGGCACAACAGAGAGCTATTATATGAGATACAGTACTCCAGCATTCATCTCTTCAAACAGAAAACTTCAAAGAAAATCAAAATCAGAAAATGAAGAACAGAGTGAATTCCACCACTGGAGTCAAAAAAAAAAAAGAAGAAAAAAAAAAAGAGGGGGGAAAAATGGAGATAGAAATTGCCAGAGGCTACATGATATCATATCAATAGCCTTCAAAACAACATTCCTTTGCTTGGAATTATAACACATCTCCTTCCACCCAGAGCATGCTGCATCAGGAGTGTGTCACACTGCAGACCATAAACCAAAGCCCTGAAAATCCAAGGGCTTTGGGAAGCTAATGCCACTGCTGGCTGCTGGAATGGCATGACTAAACTCCTCCAGCTTGTTTTCCAGGGTGGTGTGACTGCTGAAGGCTGATGCATGTGAGAGTCCTTGTGGGATGGCTGTGGCTCTGGAGGATGAACCCCCAGAGATAAAAGCACAAGTAGTGGCAGCCTGAGCTAAGGATTTCCAGATCAGGCTGGAAGAAACTCGGATCTGCTGGGCAGCCAGAGACTGTGGAGTCTTGTAACACACCAACACTGAAAGTCACTTTAATATGAGGAACTCACCTCTGCTGAAAGTGAAATTCATCCTTGTACTAAGAAGTCTATGAAACCCTAAAGCCTCACCAATGTTTTCAAAACAGGATAAGAAAAAGGAATAACTTTGTACACAAGCCCAATTTCCAAGCTCTCCAAATCATATCTTCTAGGTGCCAAACAGACACCAAGCAATGACACAAAAACTTGATTTCTAATGCATATATTTTGATAATAGAGGTATTTTCAACCTTTTTAAACTGATAGAATCATAGAATGTGCTGAGTTGGAAGGGACCCATCAGAGCCCAGCCCATGAGGCAGCTCTAATAATGCAACTTTGTTTATTTTGTTAAATAAGAAAATTAAAGCTTTATTAGCTAAATTTAGGCAGTGCCCTGGTTCTTCAGTGAATTCTAGGAATCCACATTCATTCAGAGATTTCAACAGTGTCATACCAATTCTTTCTCTGTGCTTCTTCACACAAAATGAGCACTAAACATCTATTATTTGCTTTTATGACTCTAAAACTGTTCTTTGGAGGCTGAAAGGACTATCCCAGTAATGCAGAGCATACCAGAAGTAGGCTCATGTCTTGGCTTTCAGCCTGAAATTATTATAGATGGCTCCCAAAAGAGAATTTTAAGTAACCAGAAGACAATAAGCTGTAAAACACAACTGTATCTTGCCAGGAGCGAATCACAAAAACTTATTCTGGTGTGCAGGGCAGCACAAACTCTGGTTGGTTTGTAGAATGTTTGCTCTCATGAGAGCACACTCACTTTTTTGCAGCCATCTGAAGTCAGTCTGAGTTTAGCAGGGTATGCACAAACCAGTGGAAATGAGAAAGGGAAACATCCATAAAATGCTACAGTTAAACATATATTTAAAAATTGTTGATTTCATTTTAGATTTTGGATCCAAGCAAGGAGTTGACTTTCTTTAGACTGAAAACTCAAACACTTGTGGCCAGCAAAGCAAAGCATGAGAAATGGACAGAAAATTCATCTTGCCTAATGCATTTTAAATATCTTTATTTGAGCAAAAAATCCAGTGTCCTTATCAGACTTGTGAAGACCATGACTCCAGTTTAAGAGCCTGCACTCTCTTGACTCCATTGCCAATAAGTGCCTCAACACCCCCAAGGCAGCAAGAATGAGGAGGGAGAACAGACATAAAATATAGGGAGGATGATCAGAAGAGGCAGGCACACAACAGAGCAGTTTTCTTTCAAAGTAGATAGTATGATAGACAAAGCCTGTGTTTGTGTTCATGACCCAAAAGGATCATAAGTCCAACTGCTGGCCCTGCATGGGACACCCCAGCAATCCCACAATGTGGCTGAGAGTGTTGTCCCAATCTTTCTTGAGCTCTGTCAGGCTTGGGGCTGTGAACACAACCCTGGGGATCCTGTTCCAGAGCCCAACCACCCTCTGAGGGAAGAACCTCTTCCTAATATCCAACCCAAACTCCAACAACACAGCCTTGTGCCTATCGCTGATAGGGAGATGACTCGCAGAGTGTGGCTCTCCACCAGCCCTAACAGGCAGTGCATTTTCACTTACCATTTGCCTCTTTCCTTTTAATCCATTACATATTTTGTCGTGGGGTGGTTTTTTTTGTCCAGTAAAGCCCCTCTGAATGGCAGAGACAGTTTTATTGTACACTCTGGAGCACCCTGCACCGAGCAGGTGATTTAGAACCAGGAACTCCAAGGGTCTCATCCTGCTGCTCAGACACTAGCTTACATTCTGGTTTTGGGCTAATTTTAATGTCCTGGCCCCTCAATTCCATTCCTGGTGATTTAGAACCAGGATATCCAAGGGTCTGATCCTGCTGCTCAGGCACCAGCTTACATTCTGGTTTTGGGCTAATTTTAATGTCCTGGCTCCTCAAATCCATGTCCACCCATAGTAAAACAGAGAATATATCTAATAGCCCAGTCCTTACCCTGCTGCCTCTCAACCAGTAGCCACCAGTATGTTAGAGAAAGTCCCTTTACCACACCCCACAGCACAGTGCAGACATGCCCCAGTTAAACTGACCAAAGCAGCACTACTCTAAACTTGTGAGATGATAGCTTTGACCCCAAAAGCTGTGCAGTTGTGCTGCACAGTGTCAGGCCTGAGCTAATGAGCTTTGTCTCTCAGGAGAGCTAATTAGTTCTGGTGCACCACTGTGCTGATGCAGCAGTGTTGTCTCCAGTCCTAGAACTAGATCAGTTGGGCTGGGCTGGGGGCAGCAACAAGCAACGCTCCAGGCAGAGGTTAGCCATGAAGAGTCTTGTGGTATGTGACAAAGGCCATGGTCAATACCCCATGGCAACTAAAATTAGTATTCTATAGAGAGGATTATAAAATTATGGAATTGTTTAGCTTGGAAAAGACCTCTAAGATCACTAAGTCCAATTGTTAACCCAGCACAGCCAAGCCCACCACTAACCCATGTCCCCAAGTGCCACATCCACATGTCTTTTAAATCCCTCCAGGGATGGGAATCCACCACTGCCCTGGGCAGCTGTGCCAGGGCTGGACAATCTTTTCAGTGAAGAAACTGTTCCTAATATCCAATCTAAACCTCCCCTGTTGTAACTTGAGGCTCTTTCCTTTTGTCCTGTCCCTTGTTCCCTGAAAGCAGAGCCCAATCCCCACTTGGCTTCCCCCTACTACCAGGGAGTTGGAGAGAGACAGAAGGTCCCTTCTGAGCATCCTTTTCTCCAGGATGAGCCCTTCCAGCCCCCTCAGCCACTCCTGGTGCTCCAGCCCCTTCACCAGCTCTGTTGCCCTTCTCTAGACAAGCTCCTGTGTCTCACCTTTGCAGGAAACACAGAGCAGTTTTATTAAGAGGTGAGTTTGCAATGCACCAAAAGACCATCACAACCACAGCATCCAGCTTCCTCTCTCCTGATCTGATCTAAACAACCTCTGTGTCTCTTCATATCTGCACCTGACACATGATTTTGAAGACTGAAGCATTCTGGGCTTTTGACAATCATGGGCTGATATTGGTGAAGTGGATATAAGGTGATACACAAGAATTGAGACAGATGCTCTGGTGTAGTCTCTGGCCTTGTTCTTGGAGAGCTATGGAGGACAAAATATGCCAAAATATGTGTGCAAAATTTAACCATTTGGGCAAGAGGATCCCAAAGAGAGCAAAGTACATGTGAAATGCCCTACTCTTTAATGTTTCATAAGGGGTCAGATATGACAGAGGTAAGAATGAAGTGGGAACTGAGCTGTCTGATGGCTTAGCCAGGGTGTTTCTGGAGTCCTTCAAATAGCACAAGGTATCATCCTATAAGCAAGTACCATCACTGAACTAAGACTAAACTACAGTTATGTGTTATAGGTAGTGAGATGGTAGAACTGGTAAAAACCCTACATTGTGCTTTTTTTACAGGAAAAAATGGATTTAATCAGAAAATATAAATTATCTACTCTCCACTTCAATGTGACTTCCCCCCCAAAAGTGAAGAAAGGCATTATTTCAAAAAGTGAACAGTGGTTTTGTCTTTTTTTTTCACATTTACCAGAAAATTGAAGATTAAATTAAATATTCATTGAAGGTTATCGTAATTCTTACTGCAACCTGAAATTACATATATAAATATTTTTTTAATGACACAAGTCAGAGAAGCCCTAACCATGACTGAGACTCCAGGCAAAAATACCAACCCAAACACTTCCTTCCACAAAGCCACAAGCCAAAAAGAGGTGAAGAGGAATAGACATGGAGCAGTGTAATCTCCATTTCCAAAAGATGAGCTGTGGTAGGAAGAGTGGTTTCAAACAAATGAGGAGGAGACAGAATCAGGTTCTAGAACATGTCAGGGACATAACACACAATATTCATAGGATCATACAATAATTATGTCTGGAAGGGACCTCAGGACCTCATCTAGTCCAACTTCCTCATCAGAGCAGGGTCAGCTCTTATATAAAATGGTTATCACAAGTGTTTTCTCCAGATTTCATTGCAAATTGCATAATGCATCCACCAGAATTCAGTTTTCATGCAGTAATGTTGTAAGGTGAGCTGGGATTTAAATGTAACTTAAGTTTAAATATGGGTTGAAATACAGATATGAGCTAAAACGTCTTGGAGGCATCCACGGAAAATGGTTTGAGAGATTATCACTGATAGTGGGAATTGCAACAGGAAAATAAAATGGAAGGTGGTACAATTGTGGAACTGTAAAATACAATCCCTGCACAAAACAGAGAGGTGGGTCAAGAGATGAGTTCTTTCTGCCCTGTGGTTCTGGGCCTTGTGAATTCTCCACTCCTGAAATAAGGTCCATGCACGTATTTCAGCCTGAATGTCAGTGTAACTAAGTGTGTCTGTGTGTATGTAAATGGAAAAGAATTATTATTCTCTTCCAAAACTTACATTTTTGTACTGTAGTCAAGATTTTCATGCAACGAGGACCGAATGTGGTGTCCTGGACACACTCAAATGGCCACCAGTGCCAAGGAGCCCACACTGCAACACAAATATACTCCCTAATGTAGAGAGAGCCCAGCATCTCTACAGGAATGAAACACCTTTCCTTCCTTACATACTAGGCAGGATGATGACATCTTCTCCAGGGCCAGGGATGCTGCAGTTGGATCCACCCCAGCCTTTTCCCACATCCTTCCATGTCTCTGGGTGTGACCACTTCAAGACAGAACCAGAAGGATCTACAAAACACAAACACAAAGACAGAATTTTCATTTTCAGTAGCTGGAAGAATTACCATTTCTTTGATAGTCAAGCATCTGTGACATTATCATCCTCCTGTCACTGATGAAGCAACATTAACTGCTCTTTGTTATCTTCTGTGCTTAAAGAAAGCTGCCTGTTTAAATTCCCAGGGCACGGGAATTTCCATACTTTCCCAAAGTGAGAAAGATTTTAAAAAAATGAGGGATCAACTCTTGTAAGCTTTTTAGCATTCAGAAAAGCAGGAATTTTCCCATTCTAAGGGGTGACTAAGACCTGCCTTGGAAAAGAAGCTTGACCAAGACAGGTGGTAATTCCTGCTCATATCCCAAAGATTTCTTTTTTAGTTAAATACAAAAAGAAACTCCTGAGCCTCAGCATCAGGAAAATATTGGGATAAATGAAGTTTACATAATGAAGGTGCTTGACTTGCACTTTTATTTTAGAGAGCTAACAAGCCAGGCCTCATAAATTAATTGCCCCTACGTTCATTCTTCCATCAAGAGAGGCAGGAAAGCCCTCAAGGGGAAATCCTGCACAATAGGTTTAGTAAGTCCTAAACTAATGCAGGCAGGGCCTCCCTCTGGAGGCCTCTACAAGCACCTACTTCTGTCCTACCACTGTAAAGGGAATTCTGGCATTTTTTTCTTGAGTATGGAAGGAAATCAGCTTAAGTGGGTATTGAAAACACAGGAGTAAGCTCGTACCTAAGTGTTGGGGTCTAGACCCAACTCAGTAACATCTTGGAGTGGAAAAAACATCCATTGCCAGCACAGGAAACAGAAAAATTAAATCTTTATGGAGTTCCTTAAGGCTGGGACTGTCTTTCCATCACTTGTTTGTTCTGAGGGAAATACTCTGCAAAAGTGTCTCTAAACTCACATAAAAAATATTGTTGTTAATACATAGCAAGGCAGCTATGCAATTAATACCAAAATTTGGAGGTTTCTCTTGTTTCTGGTGTATTTTTCTGTCTGATTCAACATGAAACTCTGCAGTAATGGCAGCCTGTGGAGCACTAAAATACTCTAATCTTACATTCTCCATGACCTTTCTGATGTGCCATGATATTTCTTAGCAAAAGTTTATAGTCTTTTATACTGCAAAATCACACATTTAAGTTGAGCAATGGTAGATACGGCTCAGTGAAATGCTTAAATGAATACCAAGAACCTCTGTTGGGTTGATGGATGTGCAAAATACTGAAGTGAAAAATAGCAATTTATTCCTGAAAAAGCCATTAAAAAAAGAAATGGTGTGACTCCCTCACCAAGTCCTTCTGACATCCACCATCACCCACCTGGGGTAGGTAAAGCCACTCTTTCCTTCTCTTTCAGTGCGACCTGAATTAAATCAGCTCCTGTGACTGAACACAGAGAATTTTAGGGAGTTACATCAAGGTCTTACAAATGAGCAGACAACAAAATCATAGTAACTAAGTTGCTCCACATGAATTCCTGGCATCATTATACATTTCTCACAAAAACATTTTTTTAAGAGCAACTACACATATTTTCTAAGGATTTTTTATCCTTTTTATTTGTGCTTTGAGAAAGGATTAAACAAACACATTTTAATTTACAGATATGGAGGGTCTCAAGACAACTCATTAGAAACAGCTAAAAGAAAACATTCAACAATCAGAAACTCTAGGCTGGAACTGGAATTCATTTATCCCACTATAAATCCACAGCAGTTCCACCAATACAGGCAATATCACAACATTGAATGCATAATGTATTAACTGGTTCAAACAGCGAATTACAGCTTTTGTTTTGTACTTCAGTTTTGATTTTTTTTTTTTTGGCCCTCAAAATCTGGTATCTGAAAGAGATGCTTTAATTAGTCAGACTTTATAGACTGAAGACAGGGATCCTGTGTTCTCTGCTGTGAAAAGGGGTCAGAAGCAATTATCACAGTTGTAACCTTTGTGCCCGTGTATTGTCAGCAGGAGAAGGGCCAGGATAATGCAAATCAAAGAGGAGCAGGAGAAAGCTGCTTCAGACCCAGCTAAAATCCCACCTCCTCTTCACCTCCAGTGGCATATAAAAGCACTTCCTTTCAGTCACCAGACTGGAACAACCATAGGTTAAAATAGAAACACTCTGACAAACAAATAAACCTCCTGTCCTCTGCCCAACCCCTTATGGTGACCCTAAAATGTTGTTAGAAGACTTTTTTGGGGGTAGAAGAATTGTATCAATGAAGCCATTGTCAGAACTACCCCCAGTTCCAGAACACTTCAGGAACTTTCCTATGTGTGTATCAACCCACCAATGGGATTTCATGCCATATTGTAATTTACTTATTTTATCTTTAAACAAGTCTCTGTACTTTTAAATTGCAAAACCCATCCTTCCCTACCTCCCTCCTTTTCTCCCAGTGCAACCGAGCAAATTTAAAATAACTGAGGTTCATTAATTTTAAGTGTTCAATAAATTAGTATGAATAATCAAAAAACTTGATTCTTTCTGATAATTACTATTTGATGTCAGTTGAAAGCGCTCGATTGAGTTAGCAGCATATGTTCCAACACCAAATGAGGTTTCCATAATTAAATAGAAACTGAATCCATGAGGTTTTTCTCATGTCTGATTAATTAGTAATCAGGTGCCTCAGCCCTGTTCTTCAGTGACACCTTCTCTCCCAAAGGTAGCTGGGATCTGATCCATATATCAGTCAAGCCAATCTGCCCCAAATCATCACACAGAGCTCACAACCAACAGCATCGTGCTTTGACTAGCCACAAGGTGAACCTTTGAGGAGAAAGAATGACTTGAAGACACTAATTTAGAGTATTTAACGCAGCTCAGTTGTCTTTCAGACAATACATCTCTGTGCACATTTACAGTTATACTGGTTTTCCTTCTCACTTATACAGGGCAAACCAGGAGTCAAAGCTGATGCATCAGCCTTAGGAAAAGTGAGAGATCCAAGCCCTGACACTGTCCTTCTTTGTCAGTTAGTTGGGGTTTTTCTTACTTTTGCAGGCACTAAAGTGAAATCATCTAAGGATGTTTGTATTGCTTGGAGAAAATCTGTTCTAATTAAACACTGAGGAGACATAAAATATGATCAATATGGTATATAGGCCTCATAAAGGGGTGCAATCCCCTTACACAGTGAAGAAAAGAATTGTTAAGACTTAGTACAGTCCTGTCCAGAGTCAGGGCAACAATAAAAGTTTCTTGTGTTTGAAGTGTCATCCCATCAGAGTACAAAAATTCAAATGATAATAAGTCATTTATACCCTCCACAAGTGCAGGAATTGGGGTCAGAATACTCCCCAGAATTCTCCACATCCTTGTAACTTGCACAGTTATTTATATCGATGGGGTGCAAAGTGCAACAGTTGTGAATCAGTCATGTTTTGTTGCCCTTTCCAACAAATATTCCTAAAAAACTGATCAAGAAAGAAAAAGGCCTTGGGATTAATCAAGACTACAGTGGCATAGTCCTCCTGGTTGTTTTGTTTTGCTGCCAAGTCCGTTATCACTGGTTTTTACAGGACAGGAAGAGATACAGGAAATACAGATGAAGGACGTCATTAGTAAACATTGAATTAAGGTGACTCTTCTCAAAATGTGGTTATAAGGCTCCAGGGTTTAGTTGTATAAAATCTTTATAAGGCTCATCAATTTTCTGCCTTATTACAGCTCTTCCTGGATGTTTGGGCTGTGAATCATAAATATAGGCCTTCTGGATGATACTCCTGGTAACTTTCTCCTGGTTCAGAGCTCCTTCAGTGAACATGAAGGAGGAGCAACTCAGTCTTTTATCAGCTTTGCAGTGACTCTGAATTTTGCCTGTGGATATTAGGAAGGGCTGAAACGAGGATAAATGGCTCCAATAGCCTGACTTACAAATAACAAGCAGCTCCCTGCTATTTAACATCAATTGGGCTAACATCCGTCACTGGGAAATCAAAACTTTTTCGACAGCACAATCAACAACACAGTGAGACACACCTCTAGAAACTGGAGACCCTGGGAGAAGGTGTTTTGTCATTCTCTACTAGGAGCTGTTACAGGAGACACTTAAAAATATGGTATAATGGAGACACTGAAGTGACAAGAGATGTAAAAAATATTCTATATATATATGTATATATAGAGAATATATATATGTATGCATGGTGTGTATATATGACTATAGATATATTTATATATATGAGCTAATGGACACAGATTCTCGCTTACGGTAGATTAATATTTGCAGAGGCAGAGGTGAAGGCATGAAATTCCTCCTGCAGGTACCATGTAGTCAAAAAACCATCCCTGACAGGATTATAAGGGCATTCCATCATCGTATTTCTGTAACCACTGCATTCTCTGGTCTCTCTGCTTCCATGCCAGAAGGACTGGAGCTCATCTACCAGGAGGAGGGCTTTTTTTCTCTGTGTGTCCATTGCAAAAATTGAGCAACTGAGCGAGCTGGAGGTGTTTAGCCTGGAGAAAAGGGGTCTCAGGAGGAACCTTATTGTCTGGAAGAAGTTTGTAGCCAGGTGGGGGCTGGCCTCTTCTCCCAAGAAACTTGCAACAAGACAAGAAGAAATGGTCTCAAGCGTTGCCAGGGGTGGTTCAGGTTGGACATCAGGAAGAATTTCTGCACTGAAAGGATGGTCAGGCATTGGAAAGGGCTGCACAGAGAGGTGGTGGATTCACAATCCCTGGAATTGTTCAAAAAATGACCAGACGTGGCACTCAGAGCACTGGTCTGGTTGACAAGGTGGTGATTGGTCAAAAGTTGGACTTGATGATCTTGGAGGTCTTGTAGAACTTAAATGATTTTGTGATTCTGTGTTTACAAAAGGCACCTCTTTGCCAAGAACTGACATTTCATTCCATGGAGGCCACTGAGCAACCCACATCTGATCAACTGAGTCTTGAAACAACTGATACGAGGTGGGTTTTATCTGGCTGGAAAAAAAGACCCATCCCTGTACAACAAGTCCTCTGTAAAGAATTAACTCCATTCTTTAGGTCTTTCACCTAGGATTCTCCTTTACCCTCAAGCAATAAGGCTGCAAAAAATATCTGTGTTTATTTATTTTCTCGATTTTAATATTAGAAACAAACATTCTTAATGGTCTGGTTTTCGTCCTATACAAAGCAATTACAGAAACCCACAGAGTCTAATGGAAGTGAGATCATTCTTTAAGAATCTAGAAAAGACAATAATATAATCAAATTATTTTTTAAGAACTATGAAAACTGTAAACCTGCTTCTGACACAGCAGTAATAGGAGGTTGAGCCTCAGGCCCTCTTAACAACTCACACATGACTAGCTTGAGCAGTCAGCAGCATGACCCATCTCCGTCAAAGTTGTGTCTACTGAAAAATGTATTTGGGGTAAATAAAAAGTTTGATAATCCTTTCAGTGATGTTTTCAATAACGTTTGTGTCCAGCACTTCAATTTCAGGAAAAAAAAAAAAAAGCCAAGAGAAATCTGGAGATAAAGGAAGCCAACTCTTTGTTTTGTTCCAAAAGAAAATGGTTTAAACATTTCAAAAGTGAACAAGAAGGAAGTAACATCTCTTTGGGTTTTAGCCAGTTCCAGTATTGCCCAAAGACCTTGACCAAGGAGCAGTACCATGCTGTGGCACCATATGCTGAAATTTGTAACAGACTTAAAAAGCTCATGATGTTATTATTGCAATTTACACAGGATATTTCTCCTAAAAATATCCCAGATGTCCCAGTGTGATGTTTCTTTCCACCACTTTCATTACAATAAGTGGGGTTTTTTTTGATTCAGCATGATCACATCATGTTTCACTCTCCTCAAAAACATGGTTGAGCCACAACCCATCAGTGTTTTGGAGAGTCACACACAATTCCAGGGCCCACCAGTGACCTCGGAGGTCTTCTTAAGACAATAGGTGCCCCAGGGAAAATCAGGGTGATACTGGAAGGCTGAATGATATCAAAGCAAAGCTGATGATGTAGAAATGACTGGTACAGGATCCCTCGAGCTTCCTTTTCTCCCCTCCACCCAGCATCCAGCAAGGACATGGGGTCATCTGTCCTGTACCAAATCCTTTAAAATGGTCTGAAAAGATGATTTTCAAAGGGATTTATGGACTGGTTATCAGAGTTTCATTTACAGGTAGCAGTGGTTCCTTTGTTAATAGGATCATTTCTCATATAACAGAAACATTCTCCATTACAATTATTTCTCCCCATTCAGCACCCCCTGCATTCTCCTGCCCCGAGCCTAATTTACAAAACTCCAAGCATCAGTGCAACTTAACTCCTTTAATCCCCTCCATACGGTCTATTTTCTTCCCTTTTGTGTTAGACAGAGCTTTTTTCCTCCCCCAAAGATAAACAAACACTTGCATGACGCCAGGCAATTTCTGATGGAAGAGGGCATAGAGAAAGCCTTGAGCCCAACACGAACTGGGGGCCAAGGTGGTTTCATTCAGCTGCCCGCTTGGTTTGAATAACAATATCTTCTCAGTCACGGGGTTTTCCCTCCCCTTCTTCCCCCTTTTCTCCCCCATGCAGGCCTGAGTAAAAGGCTGTGTGAATTCGAGAGCCTGCCTGTGAATGAGCTGGCATCTGATACGTATTTACCGGCGTTAATTTTGGCTGTAATGCACCCCTGCCACTTCCCCGCAGTTTGCCCTAAAAGGCTTTCTGACAGGCACAAAAGCGGGGGGTCAAAAGTAAGCTGACCCCTGCCAGAATGTACAATTATTGCAAAGAGGTGGTACACCAGCAGCTGTCGAAACCCCACCGGCACGGCGAGGCGCTCCCAAAAGTCGGGGGATGACTAATACGGCGGAGCGCTCCCCTCCGCCCCGCCAGAGCCGCCGACTTCGAGCAGGAAGAATTATGGCCCTCCCGAGCAGCTGCAATAATTGTCTTCCCATTGTCCCCCCGGCCCTCCCTCGGCCACCCCCTACAAGTGCCCATTGTGGGCGAGGAGTCAAGTGATTATATGCTTGGGCTGATGCTGTTTGCGCCCAGCTGCCCGAGCGCTGACACACGAGCGCGGAGAACGGGGACCCGCGTCTGCTAGACGGGGCTCCGGCATACCAGACCTTTTACATAAGTCAAACAGGAACAAATGACTCTTTATCAGCCCCTTCTCCCTTTGAAGTGGCGGCTGCTTATGGGCCCTTACAGCTTTTCCTCCTTAGCCCGAGCAAACATCCTCCTTTTGATATGCTACATGCTCATTATCTCTGCCCCATTTAATGATTTTTGATTGAAGGGTGGCAGCGCAGTTGCCAAGAGGGTAGTTAAAGAGGCTCCACGCAGTCAGGACAACAAGAAAGGCTTTCCTTGTGCAGCAGCCTAAATTTGGAGTTTCTTAACAGTGTGTTCTTGTTCTTAGCAGCAGATAAGGGCTGAGCGTGAAATTCTTAATTAAGCAGTAAATAGAGAGTGGGGTGTCAGCAGATGCAGCCCGTAGCCATGGAGACCAAGGCTGATGAAGGAGGGAGCTAAGACTCCACGCCGGCCCCGGGCTCGGGCATGACTGACAGCTGAAGAATCCGACAAAGCTTGTAAACGCGATTAATTAGTTGGCTAATTATTTCATATAGTTAAATGTAAATAAAATATTAAAAAACACCCCCCAAAATAAGCTTGCAGAGTTGGACAGGAAAACGATCTGAAGGCCAGACCTTCAAGCGTTGTCCTCTGTGGGTCAGTGGGTGGACTGGTGGGGTTTTTTAAGGCCAGAAGGGACTATTGTGGCAGCCTTCTCTGACCTCCTGCAGGGCATGAATCTCGCCTCATGAGGTTCCTAATAGCTTCTCGCAGAGCTGGAGCATATTTCTCTGAAAAGATGGCCAAGCATCATCTCAGGACCGTGAGTGATGGAGAGTCCACCACATGCCATGAGTCTGCTCTGCTGGCTAATTATCCTCACCCTCTCAGCCCGCACAGCAGAGATGAAATGGCACACCAGGGCTCAGAATCTGCTCACTTTGTTTCAGACTTTCATCCTACACCAACAGCATAGATATTAGGTATCCGACACTGAATTATTGATCTCACTCCTATAAAAGTCCTCACTGAAAATGTTCACAGCATGAATTATACGTTAGGTGTTTTCATAAATTTCCCCCTCGTGTACTTTGGATGATTGTTTCTCTCTCTATTAAAATGAGAAACAGCAACAAGCTCTTCACATAATAAAAATCAAGAAGAAAGAAAGGCAAGAGAAGGACAAAAAAGTATCCATGATGCAAGAGTGACATATGCCGGCCAGATCACTTTATCCCAGTCTTCCCAAGACTGTCATCTCCTCTATTTGCCACAGCAGAGACCAAGATACAGATGTAATATTCTGAGTTTTCCCACGCTGCTCTGACAGTGCAATTCAGGATAGGCAAAATGAAAAGTCATCAGCTTCTATACCTGATCAAACAAGTTTATACAGTTAGTAAACTGAATAGATTTATTTTCTCCTTTCAGTAGGGAGTTGTCATGATCTTGGGCAAGGCTTAGACTCATCAGCCAAATTCATAGTAGGCAGTCTATACCTGTACTGTATTTAAACAGGGCCAGGATACAGAAATAGGACCTGGACCCCAATAATCTACATGGTTGCATTGCTGACCAAGTTCCTGCCATGGCTTTGGCCCAGACCCATACACTCTCCCAGATGACGACCAGTATGGTTTTAGAGTTAGCAGAGACAGGGATCTTTCCTAATTTGAAGCCTGGCCCTGAGAGGAAAAATTCTCTCTCAGTAATCCTATTGCCTTCAGTGGGCTCAGCTTAGCTAGATTGCCCATGATTTATTAATGATACATGTGATATAGGACCAGCTGACATCAGAGATCATTAGGGGAATTTAGTGCCTTTACGCCTCAAAAAACCCCAATTCAAATACAACTGATGTCACATCACCCACTATCTATGACACATTTCTTTTGTTGACAGATCAGGTATTAGATAGATCAGTTAGGGATGGACCTGATGTGCATTTACCTATTTGATCAACATTTTGCAGGAACTTTCACTTATTTAAAGGCCATTGAAAGATGGCCTTGTGCAGATTTGGGGTTTAAATTAAAAATGCCTCAGCTCTGTCATGATTCTTGATCAATAACGGATATTGCAATTCTCATACTGACTTACCCAAATAGGTCAGCTTCCCCACTCTGCTGTCAAGATACCAATCACAGCTTCTGTGTTGTCCATATGAGGGCAGGGATGGGAGTGGCTTTCCAGTCCTTGTCCCACAGGACACCGTGACCTCAAGACGGGCAGGAAGATCCTTGTGTTCCACCAGCAAGTAATTCCCAGTCTTGAAGCTGCTAAATGTCACTGAATACTAGAGAAGAGGCAACCAAAATAAACATGCCTGAGTCTGTGATTAAAGCTCCATGGAGTGCAGTATAAAGGGGCAAAGAGGATGGTGCTTCTCACAGGAAACATATTCTTTTGCAAAATGTGTTCAAAACATAAAGAGAGCTGCAAAATTAAGCAGAAGGTGATGGTAAATGCAGAAAAAATCAACTCCCCTCATCACCTTTAAAAGGTGCAGAGGAACAATGTCTTCTGAAAACCATGAGCTAATGCAGTAAAAATCTGTGTGATTCCAAAGCACCACACTGAACTGTCACCTCAGACATCCAGAACCATCAAGTGTTCAAGGCCAGGTTGGATGGGGCATGGAGTAACCTGTCTAGTGGAAAGTGTCCCTGCCCATGGAAGAAGAGTTGGAACTAGATGATCTATGAAGTCCCTTCTAACCCAACCCATTCTATAATTCTATGATCTTCCTGCTCCAATGTACTACTGAGGACTTCAGAGTCATCTTATCTAAGCCTGTAAATACAGAGAGACTTTCTCAGCACATTTAACAATTCTTTCCTTCTCTCTGCTCACTCAAAAATATGAAAGCATGAGTATCTCTTCCAGACACAATTTTGAAATTATAAAACATTCCCATGTTACCTGGAGCTGTTTGCTGACCAAAGGGTTGTCAAATGCCAATGTATAGGTCTCTTTATCCAAAAGAAGAGCCATCCAGCCATATAGGTTTGATAAAGTGTCCGGGACATAATTGATTGTAGTTGTCTTATTCCTACTGTCAGTCACTGTTAAATTATAGGGAATGTCTGGAGCCTCTTTTCTGCAGGAAAAATAATACAAAAAAACCCAAAACCAATGTTTTTACCTTGAACTCTGTCATTTTGCAACATTTACCGTTCTATTTTTATTTAAATTAGAATAGTTATGCTGGATCTCTCTCAGAAAGTGACTTCATTTGTGCAGTTCTTTACAAATACCATAAGAAACAATCTCTGCTTCAAATGTTGTAAAAAAAGAAAAGAAGAGAGACAGTGGTTTGAGGAATAAAGGCACAGAGGAGCAAAGCAGAGCACTGGCAATTGTCAGGTACATAAACTCCTACACTGCCAAAGGATTTCCCCATCTACCCAACTCAGCAGCCTCAGGTTCAACTTTTAGGACCTTCATGAAATTTGATAGAGTTTTCTGATTAACCCCATCCCAGGCTAAATGGGGTGTGGAACAACCTGATCTAGTGGAAGGTGTCCCTGCCCATGGCAAGGGAGTTGGACTAGATGGTCTTTAAGGTCCCTTCCAACCCAAATTATTCTGTGATTCGTCGCTCACATTTGAGTAGTCAAAAGTTTCACTGAGGATGAAGGTGCAAATATCATGTAATTCAAAAATCTGCTCTTTGTCTTCAGTATGAAGCTGGGGCTGCCACAGATGATGAAAGTCTTCAAAAATGGATGAGTTTGTAGTACAGCAGTTCTTCTGAGCAAATGAGAACTCAAAACCTTTTTCACTAGAACTTTGCACTCCTAAATTCTGTCAAATCTAGTCAGAGTAAAATACCCTCACTGAACAGATCAACAGTAGTAATGATATCATGAGTGGCCATAAGCCCTTTAGATTTAAGGCCTCTGGAGACTTCTCAGTTTTGGCATTTGAGCTGACACTAAGCTTACAAAATCTCCTCTTTTAAGCATACCTAAAATGGTATTTCTCAATATTCAGAGTATTACCCTACAACTACATATCTCAGCCTGTTTCCCAATCTTCCAGAGTGGATATGGCTTACTTACCCAGGGCAGACATTGCTAAAGCTCATGTCATCCTGCACTTTGCCTGTCTGTATTTGCACGTTTTGGTTGGATTTTTTTCCCCTTAGTGCTTTGGATACAATGCAATATTACAATAGTAGTCACTTTGCAAATATCTTTCTTTTCTCTTTTAAAATCAGTTCTGGGATTTATTTGTTAATTTTTTTTATTCTTTTTTTAAAAATTATTATTATTTTTGTTATTCTAGTGTCTGTCACTTTGGCAAAGGGATTTCTTGTTACCCGGGAACACTGAGCTAAGAAGCAGCAATGGCAAAGAGAAGCGTGAATCAGCAAAGAATCACTCAACCAGAAGATATTGGCAGACCAATGAAAGTGGCTGGAAGGAGTTTATAAGGCTTAAACAGCTTTTGTACTACTAATAAACCTCCTCTTATAGGCATTAACTGGACCAGGATATTAGGCTGCTAATTAAGCAAGTAAATGACAACAAGCACATTATTGCCAGTTATCAGCACCTGCCCAGGTATTCAGGAAAACCTTTCTAGCAACAGAACAACACACGTAATGTGAAGGAACATTAAACTCTTCTGCACATCAGAGATTGCCTTATTGAGTTACAAAGGTGCCCAATGCCAAAGCAAGTGACAGAGACTCAGATACACCCTCTCTGCAACATAAATCCTCGAGGTCTTGCTCTTTACTCATTTTACTTTTCACTGATGGAGAAGTCTGATGAGACAGTCTGATGATCACTTTTATAAAGGGATTATGCCCAGTACTCCCAAGAAAAGTAAAGACAGAGAAGAAAGCCTGGAAGGGACAATCCTGCTGGGATACCAGGCAGCTGACTGATCTGTCAGACAGTTAGCATACAATTCCACACTAGCTGTGTAGATTCACTAGATGGTGAATGGGAATGTGAATTCACTGGCTAGTGAATTAATTGTGAATCCAATTATGTCGGAGATCAATATCGAGAAGACCTTAAATAAATATCTTAAACCAGGAAGCTAACTTACAGATGGCCACAGTTAAGTGAAATACATCTTTCCCTGTGTGCCTACTTATAACAGACAAGGTATAGAATGATAGAACAATTTAGGTTGGAAAAGACCTATGAGTTCATCAAGGCCAACCATTAACCCAGCACTGCCAAGCCCACCACTAAACCATGTCCCCAAGTGCCACAGTCACACATTTTTTTGAAATCCTTTGCATAAGTCACTGTGTTCAGTCAGGCAGAGTCAGATAAGACAGGGAATCCTCTATATCACGTCCTTTCTCCCCAGATGCTGAAGCCAGAACAGAATTTTGACTGCTTCAGACACTACCACCTTTATTTTTCAGTTAATTTTTCTCACTCTTTAGGATGGAGGCACAGAGAGCGTTTGCAAGAGAACTTTTAATTTGAAGATGCCAATTTTTTATGCCAGAAAGCCTTTCTGAGTAAGAAAATGTTATATGGTATCACACCATGATGGTCTGGCTTCCCTGACCTTCACCTGGAAGTTTGTTCTTGACTCAGGAAGGAAAGGGAGCAGGAGATACCTTATGGCCTGAAATCTCTTGGGTTTTCGTGACCTAGAATGCTGTGCCCTTGTCTTTTACATACCTTGCTTGAGGTGTTGCCACCTACAAACACTTACCCTGATAGATGGCCAGCAAGCCAAATCAAAATTTGGGGAACTTGGAAAACTTGGCAGCTCAATGCACAAGTTAACTGGTGCAGGGCAATAATAACCCTGAGACTACATTCCCCTGGAAAGGATGTCAGTGTGCTGCTTTTTTTCACCTCTATGCCAAAAAGACACCAAAATGGAAGTACCCTACTAATGGAATTACCAGCCACAATTAGCACCGTTTCCATTCGCCCTAAATAGCCAGCGATTTCACTGTGCCCTAAATAGCCACCAATCTACCTCTCTTTAATGTTAATGAAGCAGGGGAGCGCTGGCACACGAGTATTTCTAATTCAGAGGATCCGGGGGAGCCTGCACGCATCATTAACGTGGAGAGCTTCATTATCAGAGGAAAGAGCCTTCCCCTGAACTTCCTCTGGCTTTATTTGAAAGAAACTAGAAGGCAATGGTCTTAATGCAAAATTAACCCTCACTTTAAACTGCTGGAAGCCTTTACAAACTGTAAGGGGGGAAAAAAAGGATGACTCACTGAAAAGGCGGTATTTTTATATCAAAGCAGGTTTCAATTAAGGAGCAATTTGCTTTAGAAATATGGCAGGATTACTGGATAGGGCTTTACAGTCTGAGCCACAATTTACCAATTGTGACTGTATAAACTGTTATGTAATTTAGCTCAAGTGCATTGTGCAGAATTGCTCGACAGAGATGAGCCACAAAGGATTTGTTAAACCAATCCACAACATGGAGTAGAACAAATATTAACTCTCCTGTTTATGTTTACCATTAACTTATTTATCCTAAGGGTCCATATCTGTGTGTATGAAAGCAGGCACTGTGTTCAGTTCTCAATGCTTTCTGTTTGTGTAACAATTCATTATGTTTATCCCTCTTAAAAACCAGGAAACAATATAGCATTGAACTTCAAATGGGACACCAAATGTTTATATCAACAGTCCAAATTTATTGCTGGCCAAAGGGAGGCTAATTCCAAATCATGACCATAGCAAACACTTTACAGGTTTAATGCTGGGCTGCAAACCAGTTCAGTTCATTTTAATTGCCAAGAACTAAGAATTTTCAGCTGTTTCCAGTAAATGTGTGTATTTTTGCTGAGATACCAAGCTCATGATTCAAGTCTGCCTTGCATTATGAACCTTTCTATCAGTGATATGTTTTTATGCAAGGTCTTTTTTGAAATAACCAGATCTTTGACCCTGATCCCGAGTAACCACCAAGATCTGAATTTGAAGTAAAATAATAATTGAGATGGTCTCCCAGGAACAGACACAGTTTTGACTGACAAGCCAAGGTAGCTTCATTCAGAGTAGCATTTGAGTTTGCTACTCCTGACTTCCTAACTCCTCTGTGTTCTTAAATGAGTTCCCCAGCTCCTATAGTTTGCAGGCTGCTATTTGCAGGAGAACTAAAATCAGAAGTTTTGAGCTGGAAAGTGGCTCGTAAACAAACAGCCCAAATACCTCTGCAGTGCAAGCATAACAAAGACCAAAGGAGGACCACTTCCTCTCTTCCCTTTTCCCACATCAGGCAGAACTCTGAAGAATTTGAAGTGGGTCTGAAAAGGCAGACACAGGTACTCTGGGCATGATTTTACTGCACCTCCATCGCTCATCTGCAATCCCCTACCAATTAATACAACCTGCAGTGCTGCATCCAGCTCTTGGAAGCACAGGAAGGACATAGACTTGTTAGAAAGAGTCCAGAGAAGGCCACGAAGATTACTAGAAGGATGGAGAACCTCCTGTAAAAGGAAAGGTTGAGAGAATTGAGATTGTTCCTGAGCCTGAAGAAGAGGATGCTCCAGGGTGACCTAATTGTGGCCTTCCTGTATCTGAAAGAAACCTACAAGAAAGATGGAGAGAGACTTTTGACAAGGGCCTGGAGTGACAGAACAAGGGAGAATGGCTTCACAGTGACAGAGGGCAGGGTAGACTAGATAGTAGGAAAAAATTCCTCCCTGTAAGGGTGGTAAGGCCCTGGCACAGGCTGCCCAGATAAGTTGTGGCTGCCTCATCCCTGTAAGTGTTCAAAGCCAGGCTGGACAAAGCCTGGAGCAACGTGGGATAGTGGAAGGTGCCCCTTCCCATGGCAGGGGGGTTGGAACAGGATGATCTTTTAGATCCCTTCCAACCCGAGCAATTCTATGATTTTAGGATTAATAATATGTTGGTTATGACAGGGAGTCCCAGCTGACATACTTGGCTCAGATTTATCCAGACCATGAGAAGCATCCAACAGACTTGCCAGAATTCTTCCAAGTAAAGAAAGCGTGGGGCTAGCAAATGTTGCCCTAATGGTAAATTTATCTTCCTGCACTCAGAAACACCACATATGATGGTCAAGCTGAGGGAGAAGGCTTGAAGAAATGTCTTGTCTTGTATACTCATAAGCCCATGCAGGATCTGGCTTTGTTTCCCATACCCCAGACTGCAGGGTAAATGGGAAGAAGTCATCCAATGGGAACCAAATTGCTCTTGGCTGCTTTGGTAGAATGTCTGAGATGCCAGAAATACGGCACATTAAGAGGCAAACCTCTGAAGCTGAGCTGGTGGGTTGGTAACTGAACAGTCAAGAGTCAATGATTTGATTATTGCCTTCCATGTTATGGCACAGGACTCCCGAGAGGGCTGAGTTATGAGGGCAAATGAGTGTGTCAGCTGCCACATTTGTGAGGACAGTCATGTACACAGGGAGGATACCCTACCAGAGAACGACTGAGCACATGTACATTGAGAGAAGAAGGGTGGTTGTCAGGGTGTTTCACAGCAGGTGGATGCTCATCTGAAGGCGCCACAGCAAGTAAATATCAAAGGAAAAACAAAACCAGGCTAACTATCTGAACTCTCTTCAAGACTCAAAGCCACAGAGGTAGGGGGTACCCTACTCCTTTCACACCAGCCCATCAGCAGGCTGGGTTTGCAGCCACTGAATGCATGCACGACAGGAGAGGGTATTAGACCAGATTTAGGAATTTAGGCTACAAAGAGGAAAGTTAATCTTTTCCTCCACAGCAGACTACAGAAGAGGGAAGCAATAAAGGGCTTGAACTGCAAGGCTGGTGCTGAGCAAGTCCCAAGTTTCCACAGTGAGAAATAGAAAGCAAATGAAAGGGACCAAGGGGAGAATTTCCTTCTGGTGTGCCGAGTGTTTGGAGTCCCCTTTGCCGCAAGGTGCTGCCTGGCTGCAGATTATTCTAATGCTCTCCTCTTGTAAAAATTATGCATAATGTGAGGAAACTTTGAAAGTCACTTAATCATGTTATGACAATTTTTTAATGAAAATTTGTTTTAATATTAATAGAGATTCATAGTTTCATGATAATAGTGGTGGCAGTGGCATTTGGAGCAGCCGTATCTTGCCTGCAGCCATGCTGTGCTGTGCCATAGCATAAGCTGTGCTTCAGACTACTCAATAACTTTCCCACATATAAATTTATAAAGACTTTTATAAGCTCCAATTACATTTTTAAAAGACATAAAAACCCTCTTTAAAGGGTGCTTACGTGACACATTAGTCTAACTTTCAGCTGGACTTTGTGAAGAAGGGTTTTGTTACAGCAGTGCACGCCTGGAGATGGATCCACGTCTCCCTGGAAGTTGATGGGTGAAGCAATTCAGGAGAGTCACAAAAGGTTCAAGAGAGTAGTGTCCTTTTTTTTTAAAAAAAAAAAGGACTGCCAGTGTTTTTGTCTAACCACCCCCTTTTTTATCCCCCAAAACTATGTTCCAGGGGGAAAAAAGTACATTCTGGTGAATTAGGGAGCACAAAGACAAAGAGTTAATTGCCCACTTTGTAACTTAGATAATTAAAATGGTATCAGACACGCTTTTAGCTTGCACCACCTAGCCCTATCCCAGGATGCTTCCAGGCAAGGTATCTTTCCTAAAAGTTAGTCCTGAAACAACATTTATGACATTTTGGAGGCTGACAAAATTAATAACATGGCCATGGCTAAGCTTTGCCTGTTGCCCTCAGGGTCAGGGAATGATCATGAGGGTGCTGGGATAGAATTTGTCTTCGAGGACTACCCTCCCAAAAGCCCTCACTTTCCTCTGCTTTTGGGAGTTTTGGAGCTGGATTCCATCCCTGAAATTCAGAGGAAATAAAATCTCAGCATCTCAAGGTTCTCATGCTTTTTGTGGAGTAGCACAGAGAATGCACCACTCTGGACCGAGAGAGAGAGCACATGAGACAAGAGCATTTTGCTGCCACAGCCTTGAATATTTTCCTTATACAGAGTAACTTCCTATTGAAACAAGGATATTCTTGTGCTATCTCTTGGCCAGATGATCAGCAAACATGGGTTCAGTACTCAAGTCTTGGGCTCAGAGGCTTCTAATCTGTTTTTCACCCCTATTTTAATGACTACAGGACTTACAAGGAGTGGTAAGTACAACCAGCAAGTTGCAGATCTGACAGGTCACATATTCCAGGGCCCACAGAGCATGACAGAAAGATTTCTTCCAGAGCAACTTTTATTTTTTTTTTGGTCAGAAACTAAGGAAAGCCAAGCAAGAATACTTCTATCTTTTTACTGAGATAAGGTGAATCCAAGAGGTTGTACTGTTAGGAATTTTTCCCTGTCACTCACCTATCTTTATTCTCTCTGCTCAACCCCTGCCAATTGCTTCTAGTCATGTTTTGCTGTAGTAATCCTAAACTATTCCCTTTTTATTGCAAACACTCTTCAAACACATCTGGATAAAATTCACCCATTCTTCTTCTCCCACCCACTCATCCTTTGGTCATGCTGTGGATATTTCATTAATTGACTTTCACTCTTCATCCCCTCCAGCTCCTTTTATTCCCTATCTTGGTCCTGTACCAGGTCCATTTTGGAGCTCTATCCATCTGAACAAAGTCCTCCTGACTCACCACACTTATTTGGCTGCTTGCTGACAGTCTTTCAAATTAATATGATGGTGATTTGGCTGCTGGGAGCTACTCAGGAGAGAGGATCTGGAAGCAGCACAGAGAGGATGCTCATGGTCTCTTGGGTTATTCTGATAAGCACATAGTCCTCAGGAGGACAGACTAACAGCTGGCTGCTGCTACTCACTCTGCCAAGTATCTTTGATGTAAGTTGACTCCCAGCTCATGCAGATGAATAATAAAGTAGGGAATTAAAGGGTACTTGCTTCAAATAAAACCTTGATTGAGAAGTCATTGATATGATTAATCATAGAGTGATAGAATGGTTTAGGCTGGAAAGGATCTTAAAACTCATCTAGATCAGTCCCCTGCCAGGGGCAGGGTCACCTTCCACTAGAACAGGCTGCTCAGAGCCCTGTCCAACCTTGCCTTGAACACTTTCAGGGAAACTCTTATGCAATTTACTAGGAAGAAAAAATTTAGGTCAGGTTAACTCTTCCAGAGTTAACAGAAGTGGTGCAGATGAACCCCTACTTGTACTCACTCCTTGACCAACTTTTCATGCCAGGAGAAATGAAATGCATTTGAATCCATTAACGATCATAACTTTTCACATTGTTGCAGTATCCAAGAGGACTCAAATCATTCTACAAACAATGTTGTGAGAAGCTCCACCTACCCACACAGCATCGCCCCAAAGATCTCGTAGTCCATTTCATCAAGGTAAACACAGACTAGAAAAGGAATTGATTTCTCGAAGACCTCATGGTTAACCGATCCAGAAAAACATCAAGTACAGTTTCATTTTGCCTTCTACCCAGTATCCTTTTTGTTAAATCAGAATGACTCTCAGCTCTTAATTTATTGCAGACTTTTGTTTTCATTATGAGAAACAGTAAACACGTGCAAAGCCTGCAGGTAGCTGAAAGTTACAGTTTTCCCCTTCAGCTGAACAAGCGGTTTTTGTTTGGGTTTTTTTTTCCTATTTGAGAAGAGTTTTTTTACCCTCCTTTTAAAACATGAATTATGACACAGACATGAATAATGTCCTCTGACAGAGCACTTCAGGATTTCTGCCTCTATGCTACTACCTGAAACAGCAAAAAGGGATAATGGTTTAAACTTCTACTTCAAAAAGGAAGTGAAAAGCTGAGCAGGGCACTGGGAAGGAAAAAATGAACATGGGAAGAAAATCAGGAGTGTTGTTTAGATCACTGAAAGTCTTGTTCACCCTTTTTCTTATGTCAGAAATTCACAAGTGTCCTTCATGGTTGATACCAGGGTTTGGCAGTACTTGGCTGAACACCATTTCTCCCCTGGACCCCCTTAGCTGCTGGCAGGAGCAAGTCCAGACTGGGGAGACAGGTTTGCTGCTTCAAGTTTCCCAGATAATCCAATCGTTTGGTGTGAGATGCCAAATCTGACACAGCTTTTCCAGGAGCTTCTTGCCCTTCTCCCATGGAGTGACAAGCCACAGGAGACAGCACAGGGCATTTTAAATGGCACTAGGCAACTCTCCATGGGCAACCAAATCAAGGACCCAGGTTTCTACCAGCTGTAATGGGACATGTCTGCATTGTGACTGTACATGTTCTTCAGGCCAATATCTAAGTTTATATGTCTTCAACCCAATTTGAATTCACTCATATTGAGTTTCTGGCTCACTTGCCAAATCTTTCCAGTAATTTTTCACTGCTGAATAAGCTCTGAGAGCTACATCATAGATTTAATGCAGTCTCTCTCACCCATAAAGTTATTTGTTCATTATTCTTTGGGCTCCTCTATCATGATTAAGAAAACAAGCCAATGGGTTTTCATTCATCCCTTCCCTGGAGGTGTTCAAGGTCACTTTGGATGAAGCCTCGAGGAATGTGGTCTAGTGGAAGATGTCCCTGGGTACGACAGGGGGATTGGAAATAGATGAGTTAGTCCCTTCCAACTCAAACTGTTCCGTGATTCCATGATTCCTATCTATAAACACAGAGTGTATCTATTTCAGCCTATTGAAATGGAGTGAAAACTGGCACCTTAAATCTGAAAAAGCAATTACCTAGTTATTTAAACAGTTCTGCCATTCACAATGACAAAAGTTTATTCTTAAGTTTCAAATATTCCTTGTACCATTGTGAGCCCATAATGTTGATGGGAAACCGTAA
Source organism: Campylorhamphus procurvoides (assembly GCA_013396655.1). Taxonomy (NCBI): domain Eukaryota; kingdom Metazoa; phylum Chordata; class Aves; order Passeriformes; family Dendrocolaptidae; genus Campylorhamphus; species Campylorhamphus procurvoides. Next base: position 178,424 of record WBMV01002991.1, read on the forward strand.
CTCTGTAGACTGAAACAAGGTGCTTTGATTGTGAATCTGAGTCAGTCTTAATAAGTTTTAGTGATCTGGATTAACTAACTATGACTTGCAGCAAGCAAAGAACAGCAAAATGAGGGACCAGAAAGCCCTGACAAGGTGGGTAAGAAAGGTATGGCTGTAAGAGAGTGGCAGAAGCAGATTCACTGGAAATATACCCCAAATTTGTTTTATCTCCTATACAATACAGGTGTCTATTGCATAAAGGCTGCATTCATAACATGATGAATCCAGTTTTATTAAACAACATCATACACGAATCTGATAGTTTATGAAACTAGCATAGCAGTAAAATCAGATGGCAAAGATTTTCTGGGTAAGACATTAAGGGGGTTGGAACTAGATGATCTTTAAGGTTCCTTCCAACTCAGACCATTCTATGATTCTATGACCACTTAGTGTTTGGGAGCATTTGAGGAAATCTCTCACAGTAAGTATAAAACAAAACACTCTCAGAACTTGGCCCAAAGTCTAATTAAAACTTTTTTTATTTTTAAGACTACATCTTATTATCAGCTGAGGTTTTTTTGTTCACATTTCATAGGTCATCACCCGGAAAATCTTGCCAAATTTTGCTGTTTGCCCACTAAATCTCTGACTGTCTGAGGCTTGGTCATTGACCTCACTTTGAGCATCAGTCCCCACCTTGACCTGAATCTTTATTTCTACAAAGGCCAGTTTATATCACTCTGGTAACTTGAAGAGTGACAAAGCAGCAATACAGCACAACCTCCCCTTAAAGGCCCACTCAAAAATGCCAGATTTGCCCCTGGGCAGGAACTGTAGACGGGATACCAAGGTAGGAAAGATAAGCACCTTGCTGAGAACACTAGAAAATAATTGAACTTGGGCAGATCATGTATAAATTAGCAAATAAACCAAAGATTCTTCCCCGGCAGCAGTCTCAGTATAAAACATAGCAAGCAACACTCACACCAATTTTTCAGAATTGGAATAATTACTTACAAATGAAGGGCCATACGGTGAAAAACAAGGTCACTGCCACAAACACTGCCACCAGAAGCTTGACTGAAGTTGGCAGTGGCTGTGCAAGATGTCTCAAGGATATCTGTGGAAGGCAGGAGGTGACTTCCTTTCTGACCCGTGATGGAGCCATCAAGATCCTCAAGGATGGCACAGTGAGGGAAGGGGAAGGACACTTGGAAAGGTGAGTTGACGAAGGTAAGACGTTCAGCTCTCACTGGAAACCCACCTGTGGGTAACAAGCAGCATTTCAGGAAAAGAAAATGGTCACATCAAGTAAAGGGACTGAAGACATCTCTTGAAGGAAAGAGACTAACTTAATTCTACCTTCTCTTTAGAGAAGTGTCTAATGAGTCAATAAGATGAGGAATGTGCTATGGCCAGGTCCAACCTGCTCAGTGCTCTGTTGTGACAGGACTTGTGGTTACAGACCTGCCTGATCCAGGTGTTGCTTCTGGTCTTAGCAGCACCTCCTTAGTGATACCAAACACTCCTTCACAGTCGCCACTGCCAAAAGGTACAGACCCCAAAACAGTGATTCTTACAAATCCTTTCTGCCTTTTAGTGAAGGCAAATTTTTTAAAGATAAGGACTGTTTATGTGTGTGTAAATATACGTGACTTGTGTGTATGCACAGCACCCGACAGAATAAAGCCTTGGCTGAAAAGTGAGTCTGGAGGATTTTTTCACTACTGGAACACAGATAGCTACAAACAGGATGAATATTCATGCAGGCTGTAGCACAGGAAGTTTTTGAATGCAATAATATTTACAGAAATTGCCCTGTGGACCACAAGTCTGCTTTGCCATGAGTGTTCATGAACCACGTGGGTTACTATTTGACTGCCCCTGCTCTCAGTTGTAGCCACTCTAAGCCAGATTTTACTATTCCTCCTGTCCTTTGATCTCACCTCCTGAAGTCTTTTTCTCTGCTGTGTTATTGTAGGGCAGTATTCATTTATATACAAGTATATTTAAGAGGTAATTGCAGTTGGAATATTCTTCAAAGAGAATTTGAGTACCCCTTCAAAGCTCAAAAGGATGCTTGGTTTACTCGTTATCTCAGGCAAATTCACCTAAGGTTTAGGCTGGCCTGAGGTAGGAGCTTGGTGAAACTGTGAGGTTGATCATAGCTATTAAAGAAATCATCACTCTTCAAAAAATTACCTCCTAAAATGAAGATGCAGAAACAAGACAGTGTATAAAAGGCCTTTCCATTGAGAAAATAAAATCAGTGCAAAACTATAGCTACATTTGTCTTAAAATATTTGCAATATGTGGCTTCAACTACATGATGAAGCCATATCCAGGGGAGATTGGAGAGAACCTGAAACCTCAGCCCCTGCAGAGCAAAGCATTTGTCAATGGTTGTCTGTTGTTGGTGGAAACTATGAACTTCCAAACATATGAATCTGTAACGGGAGGAATCCAGTGAGTGTGGAAATCCTGCTAAATAAATGTAAATCAGACTCACCCTGCCCTTGGTGGCAGCCAGAGCAAGTCCCGATGGCAGTGCAGGTGTTCACATCAAAGTTGCTGAAAGCTGTGTTGGAGATGAAAAGCTGGTATCTCTTGGGAGTTTTCAGACCTGCAGACATACAGGTCCCATCCTGCAATGAAGGAATGAAGAGAGATGGGAAACATATCACCATGTGAATAACAGAATCCTAGAATGGCCTGGGTTGGAAGGGACCTTAAAGATCATCTCATTCCAATGCCCTGCCACGGGCAGGGACACCTCCCACTAGCCCAGGCTGCTCAGAGCCCCATCCAACCTGACCTTGGATACTTCCAGGGTTGGGGCATCCAGGATGCAGCAGCTTCGATGCAAGAATGTGACTGCCCTGGTTGAGGGGTTTGGAGGACAACTCTAAGCTACTCTTTTGCAAATTCTGACAAACAAAACGTGTTTAGTTCACTTTTGCTGTATGTAGCACTCCATTCAGGGAAGCTCGTTGCCCTTTGTCTGGGTTGTTACATCGTAGTTAAGGTTGGACATTTGAAGAGAAAGGAAATTGCACTTATCCTGAGGAGAACCCACCTGAAAGGTACAGGGAGCAGATTTTTAAAGCCCCTTATATTTAACTGCTTTCTTGTCCAGCAATTAGGAATTTTCCCTACTCTACAAAGCTAATCATTCTAATTTCTGGTCGCAGAAAAGTCTGAGAACTGAGACTCAAACACATTTTGTGTGCTTTGGAATGGGGGAAGCACTTAAACCAGGCTCTCTGCCAAGCTCTAGTTGACTTCAGGATCCATCAGAGCTACAAGAAACAGAAAGGAAGAGCAAACCCCACAAGTGATGAGAAACACGGTGAACAAATCAGATTTTTTGTTGTTTGTAGTCTAAAAAAACTTGTAGAATAACTCTCAAAAGCCTTAGTAGAGAATCCACCATCAGGATATCCACCCCATGTTAAAATATCTCTGCAACTGAAAATGTAGAATGAGGTGGACTTTTATAAATAGATTATTACTTCAAAGAGGCAGTGCTATGTTCAATCTTTTTAAGGCACAGCAGCTCCATCAGCTTTTTTATTCTGAGGCCAAAACATCTGGAGGGATGGCCCCAGTCTTTGGGCCATCTTCTTCCAAATCACTGCAAAGCAGAAATCCCTGACTTCTGGTAACAAATCACTCAGAAAGTCTCTATTTGTTTTTTGTTTACAATTCTGGTTCTTCTGTCCCACCCACCTTTCTGTATTTTTTAATGAATCTATTTTATTTAAATAAATAGCAAATAGAATGGTGTGAGACAATAAGTCATTCCTAGTGTGTGCCACCTCTCTCAGAACTACTGCTTTTTCCAGGAGGAAATGCTTCTCCTCAAGTGGCTCCACAAGGATAATGAGTTGCTTTATGAAAGCATGGAAGAGACTTGCTGAATGTCTAGGAAGTTTGCAAAAATCCTTCCCCTGGCTTTTACAAGTGCTGGATTTAGCCCTGCCACTAATGTTTTAATTGGTCAAAGCCCCAGTTCTTAAATCCCCTGAAACCTCCAGAAAACAATCGTGTTTTGAAGCACTGCTCTCAAAAAAGTGGAAGGGAGGAATATCCAAGGTTCCCATTAAATTAATGTCATAAAGTTTTAATTGATATTAAAGAGACATCATTATTAAAGGGAGAATTACATACATTAAGATGTAAATTATGACAAGGAGGCTCTTATCATGAGATAATCAAAGATAATCACCCCCCTGGGGTACTGCAAGGAACAAGGCACAGCTGAGCGCCTCTAAATCTCTTAACAAGTACAACATTGGAGTCCTTCCATGGATCCTGCAAAGCAAAAACAAAGGCATCCACTCTTTGGTGTCTGAGACAAATTCACTGGGACATCGCTGGGACACTGCAAGGCTGGGTAGGTGAAGCCAGGATTTTATCTGGACTACATGCTTACAATAGACCTGCTACAGAGGTTTCTTTCTGTGAGCTTCTAAAGAAAACTCATTTAAAGCCCTTTTTCTGCCAGTCAGAAAGAAAATTAATCTAATAAACAGTAACAGAAAACTGAGCAGGGAAAATAAAAAGACCTCAAAATCATGAACAAGCAGCTGTGGCCAGTTGTAACTAAAATTCCATTGTTATCCATGTTATTAATCTGTTAACAACCTGGTAGCACCCAAAGGACTTTGTCCAGCTGCCTAAAGATATAATGGAAGAAGATCATATTTACTGCATAAATAAAATTACATTTTGATGGTATTTTTCATTCTCAAGTAAAAAATTAACTCTCTGTATTCCAGGTGGACCAATGATGCTACAGGAGAGCTGAGGAAACCAAAGTGTTAACTGGAATAGAAACGAAATCTGGTGTTCCCCCTCATTATTCTCAAATCACTAAACTAAACCCACTTGTGTATGGTTAAATGCTGCCTAATTTCCAGCAAAACGGATATAGAAATATATGGGAATATATGGGAATTTATGTTTAAAAACCTTGATTAAACAAAAATTAAGACTTTTCTCAAAAATTTCTGTTCTTTGAACTTCCAAGGTTTTTCTGATAACATACCAATTGTGGAAAAAAAACACAGGTAGGGAAAAAATTAGTTGTTGTCTTGCTAAGATCCTTCAGCTTTTTGGTTTTGTGATATTGTTTTTACTTTTGAATGTTGTTTTATAAAGAATATACAGCCTTATGTATTACTGTGTGGAACTTTTAAATAGTTCTAAATTAAAATAGAAAAAAACAGAGTTCTTGTTTCAAATTTATTTTAAAACAATCTTCAAAACTTCCAAAATGAAATAAAAAGATGTTTCGGACAAAAAAAATAATAGAACCATTTAATTGTTTAGGTTGAAAAAGACCTCCAAGGCCTTAAAGTCCAACTGTGCCCCCAGCACTGCCAAGGCCACCACTAACCCACGTCCCCAAGTGCCACATTGAATGACGTTTAAATCCCTCCAGGGATGGGGACTCCACCACTGCCCTGGGCAGCTGTGCCAGTGCTTGATAACCTTTTCAGTGAAGAAATTTTCCCTAATACCCAATCTAAACCTCCCCTGACCCAACTTGAGGCCTCTTGTCCCGTCTCTTGTTACTTGGGAGAAGAGACCAACACCCACATACATTTATTTATATCTATTGTGTTTACATATTTAAAATCCAAGTTTTCCCTATGCTGCCATGCAGCATAGGTTGTTCTCCAGCCCCTTCTTCTTTCTCCAGAGTCCATTTGAAGGGTTGGTGTGCAACTCAGGAGACATTGAAATCATTCATTCAGTGCTCACCTTTTGCCCAGTGTGTCCAATTAAAACACTGTCAGACACAGAGGTGTTTCCCAGGCTCTCCACAATGTCAATGCCAAAGTCAATGCAAGCAGAAATCCAGAAATGTTGGAGTTCAAGGTTCCTGCTGCTGAAAATCTATATAATGAGGAAAATAAAGGAATAAGCATTATTATCAAATCATAGAATGGTTTGGGCTGGAAGGGACCTTAAAGCCCATCTCAGTCCAACCCACTGCTATGGGCAGGGACACCTTCCACTATCCCAGGTTACTCCAAGTTCCATCCAAGCTGGCCTGAACACTTCCAGGGATGGGGACCCTAAAAGAAAAAGACTGGTCCTGGAGAGAGTCTATGGAAAGAAGCAGAATAAACAGTTACTCATGTATTCTCTGTCAGTCACATACAAAGAAATTACAAGTTGGGCAGAGAAAACAAACAAATAAAACTCTGGAAAACATCCTTTTGTTTTATTTCTTCTCATACAAATAAGCTTTTCTAGAAAGAGAATGCACCAGTTTGAAAAATCACACAGATGATTGGATGGGTGAGGCTAGAAAACAGGACTTAGAGAGAAACTCATACAAAGTGTTCAGGTCATCAGACAAGGGGTTAGGAGGATCACAGGCTCTAGATTGTATCTATTGGAAGAAGGCATCAGATAGTAATGGGTGAAATCACATTAATTGTTAATGAGCTATAATAGTTGGAGAACGAATTTAGACAAATTCAAATAAATAAAAAGTGTAAATTTTTAACAAGAAGAAAAAAATATCACATGCAAACCCTCAGCTCTATGAAAGTACCAGATCTTCCAGTGAAACGTGTCTCTGCCCATGGCAAGGGGGTTGGAACTAGGTGGTCTTTAAGGTCTCTTCCAACCCAAACCATTCTACAGTTCTATGATGATGATGACAGTCAGATGTTAGATTGTTACAGAGAACACCAGCTGGAAGATCTGGTACTTTCATAGGAGCACTGATTCTGCACTGAAGCAGTAAGAAGAACTCACACAAATCATGTTTCAGGCTTTTTCATTAAAATAGGAGCCTCCAGCTGAGGGACAGGGACATACAGGTACAAGAGTTTTACTGTGACTGTGGCTTATTTGCAGCCTGAAATGTGAAGTCACTTCACGTGTCAGATTCCTGGAAAATTCCTGAGCATCACGGAGGACAGTCAGGGCAAACACACCTGTGCTCCCCCTTGGCAGCTCCAAGCTGTGAAGTTGGTGAACTGAGCAGGTTTCTTTGGGTTGTCTGGCAGATATTCTGGGTACACCAGCAATCCATACCTGTTTAGGAAAGAAAGCAATGGACACTGATTCTTTACAGTGCATGTATTGGTGAGCAGATTTTTCAAGTCATCATTTCAGTATCTAAGATCTGAAATCTGTAACAGTTCTCTACATAAGACTTTATCATTTAATGCCAAATCACAGACTGGTAGATAACGCTACTTATTTTAGGAATCTAATCATGCCAGTGAGCATCTTTAAAATTTCTTTTCAAGTGTTTTCAAAATTAACCACAGCAGGGTTAATGAGTGTGCAGTGTCACTGAAAGGTGACATCCACACCACACTCAGGAGTTTTCAGCATCACCTTCAGATAAGCCTGACATGAATTCAGACAGATAAGGTTTTTCTTTATCTTGGATTCAGTCAACTTGGAATACAGCCCAAATGCACACGTTCCTGAATGCAGACCATGATTTGACCTTCTCAGAGATTATAAATACAGATGAATATCCAGATTTCCTCAAAATTCAGGTCACTCCATCCACTGATTTTCAGTATAATATTTTTAATATTGTTTCTGTTTTAGGAAAGTACAGGCAGAAGCTCTTGTGAACAGCCATTCCTGGATACTACAGGAACAATGTTACATGAAATGTCATAGAATCACAGTATGGTTTGGGTTGGAAGGGACCTTCATCTGGTTCCACCCTCCTGCCTTGAGCAGAGACAGATTCCACTATCTCAGTTTGCTCCAAGCCCTGTCCAACTTGGCCTTGGACACTTCCAGGGATGGGGCAGCCACAGCTTCTCTGGGCAACTTGTGCCAGGGTCTCTCCACCCTCACAGGGAAGAATTTCTTCCTGATATCTCATCTAAGAAAGAAATTGTGTGTCTGTTCTCCTGCATGCCACTCTCTTCTCAAAAGCCTGGTAGACACAGAAAGGGAGCTTTCAATTCAACAGGTGGTCTCAGGCTTCAGTGCTTTGCTGTTAAACGCTTGATGAGGAAATGTGTTAAATGCGGCACCTTAAGCTACGTCGGGACCAGTTAAATAAGGGGATAAAGTGGAGTAGCTTGTTAACAGCACGGGGAATTGCTGCAAGTTAACAAGCTGGGTTTGTGAATGATTAAGAAAGGACTGGGAAAGACAGGAAAGAAGTGGGTGCCCCATCCCTGAGAGTGTTCAAGAGCAAGTTGGACAGGGCTTGGAGCAACCTGGTCTAGTGGGTGGTTTCCCTGACCAAGGCAGGGGGTTGGAACTGAATGAGCTTTAAGGTCCCTTCCAGCCCCAACCATTCTTGGATTCCATTATTCTATGACTGTATTTAAAGGGAAAGTAGAAAAACTGCCCCAAGTGCATTGCTGGCAAACACCCATTCTGCCCTCCTGCAGATAACTCTGCTTACAAGACACGAGGACCTGAAAGGGACCAAAACTGAGGGGGGAATCCTGAAATGAGGGGCAAAGCATTTTCAGCCCATGACAGCAATTTTAGTTGCCGTTTACTGAAGGAAAACTCTTTAACCAAAAATCCCCAAGTACCTTGTGCAGGAGTGAGCTGTGTTCCCACTGAAGGACAAGAGAGGCACTTTGGATGGTCCCTCAGGGGGCAGATGAAAGAAATAGCCATACCCAGCACCACACACTGTGTTACCCTGGAGAGAAGAATATGTGACTGTGAAAAAGTATTGCCACAGATTTCTGGTAATTAAAATCAGATGAAGAAAATCCCAGATTAAAATCCCAGTTGAAATCCATTCAAATTCTGGTTAAGTCTGGCTGGTAGAAGACACCTTCTATGTTCCCAGTCTTGGCCTGTTTTCACTCTGACCTCGGGCCAGTCTTAAAAAAGCTGTTTTAAGTCAGACAACAAAAACTGGCCAAGGAATAGAGACAAATGACAGAAAAATGGTGCTGTCACAATTCTTGAAGAAGTAAGAAAGAACTGTGTGGAAAACTGACACCTGTAAATCCATTTCTATATAAGAAGAAAATGTCATGAAGGAAATCACCAGCTATTCAGTTTACTGATTTTCTTCTCAATCTGAATCTTTCTCCTGTCTCATAAAGCAAACACAGGGTAAGGAAATATTTGCATTGAACAAGTAATACTATTAAAAGTAGAGAGAAAGAAGAGAACACCAGAACACGTCAGTGGCCGAACAATTAAACTTACACCTTTGGGAAATTATGTGGTTTGAATTATTTTTAACAGGGTAAGTGAATAACCATGGGAAGATGCGCTGCAAGTTATATTATATTTAATATCTTTTAATATTTAATATCTTTTACTGAAGGATTACGTTCTACATCCTACTTTTGAGTTACGTTTTTTGTATTGTTAGAAGAGGCAAAAATAAGTAATCTTGAGGTCTGACTGGCCTTAAAATTAGGAGGTGGTACTTAGAAAATCTGTAGCAAGTGGGTTAAGTGGGCTATATTCAGTGGGCCCTGAGCTTTTCTACTTTAGGGCAAAACAGCCCTCCTCTTGCCTGCTTAATTTGGAGAGCAGCCAAAGCTGGCTGGTTTTGGATGGTGTCCATATAGCAATGTTTTCATGTGTGCACCTGTGCAGGATCCCTCTCACCTGCCTCAGATGTGTAAAAATTTGAAGCTGAAACCCACACTGGTAAACTTAGGCTCCCTTTCTAGGAAAAAACATAAAGAATAGGCATGTCCAGAAGGCAATTCTCCTATCCTTAGACAAGATTAATTGCTCTCTGGAGGTATCTAGCTCACTAAGCGGAGTCTATGATGACCTTTCTTGCAGCTGTAAGAAGAGCTTGTTCTTTAAGATCAGGCCTGACACCCACCACTACCACTCATAGGTCACTGAACACTCTTAAAACACTAATGACTTTTTGGTCCCTGATGGTGCAAATCAAAGTTGAGCCTGGTGACCTTGAGGTGAAACCCTCCTTACACCAATTACATTCTTCTGACCCATCCAAGTGTGCTCCCTGCAGTCCTGATCCCTGACATCTGTCAAGCAACAAAGTACTGAGACCCAAAGCTCTGCTTTCTCTATCCCCTGGTAAAACTGCTGCTCTTTCTGAAAGTGCAGTCACAGACCCTTTTCCTTTAACAAAATACTTCTGCAGTCCATCATTCCCAGGATCTTTTACTTGCAACTCCAATCGTGCCTTCTACAGATGATTCATAAGGAGGGAAAAAAAAACCCTCTGCATATTTATTCAGCCAGCTAGTGGCTGGAGGGCAGGGGTTTTAGGCAAGCAGGGAATTTTGTGTGGAAATCAATTCTTTGTGGAAGTCAGTATATTACGATTGTCCATGCAACCAAAATTCCGGAGAGAAATTACCTCCCCGAGCATGCCAAACACCTGGAGGTGTGCACTGCAAGTCAGTAAAATCGAGTGGCTGACGTTTTAAGTGTCTCTCAACCTCACAACTCTGCTGATGTAAATACTTCATGGATTTCTTTTAGACAGCTGGGACCCAAATTGTTCACCCTAAAGATGACATTGAAGCTCTGGACAGCAGACCCAGCACCTCTCCCCCAGTTTCAGAACACAGAAGGACACGAGGAGTGCCCTCAGTGGGTCCAGTGTGCACCCACCTTGGCAGGAAGGGGTTTGGAAAAGGTCTCAGTAGGGATGAAATGGTGAGAAACAATGGTGCTGAGGAGAATGGCTGGGTTGGGTGACACTGGGGAACAAATGTATTTACCAGCAGTGAAATCAGTCACTTTTACCAACAGTGACCATCAGTCACTCCTCTGACACAGAGACACATGCTGAGCTCCACCCCATTCATTCACTGGGGCTGTTTCCCAGTCCCCAACACCATGGCAAGAAAGAAAAGGGAGGGTCTTGTTGAATTTCCTAAACCCAGCCCGTACCTTGCTATGCATGAGTAATCCATGCTGGCTCTGGGATTTCAGGGCATTGAAAATTTTTATGAATTGGGAGTTACTACAAAAAGTCCAAGACTCGCTGGGCCCAAGAGAACCAAGGGAAAAAGACAGAAACCTACTTTTGAAATTGTTTTTCCTGCACACAAAAAGAAAACCGGCAGCATAAAGCAGAAGTTTCAGTGACTAAAGAGCCAATATCACAGAGGGGCATCTTCAGTTCCCTGTGCTGACAGCATTTAAAAGAAAAGAACCTGTTAATGAAATTGTCAATGACACTAAAAAGTGATAACCTGGGCTCACAAACCATATTAAAAAAAAATTATGTTAACGTTGTAATAATCATTTTGCACCCATACTGTCCAAGTATAAAATTTTATCTAACAGCCTGAATCACCAATGGACTTAAGAGCTTAAGTCAAGTGGAAACCAGAGGGAATTGGGTCTCCAAATGTCTTTGTAGGCTCAGGTTTGAGTGACTGCTCTGTCCCAATTTCCACACTGTTTAGGACACCACTGATTTTCAAGGAAATTTAAGCTCTTCAGCCACCGATGTAAATTTAGGCTCCCAAGTAAATTGAGTTGTTATGAAAATATTATTGCAGGTTTCACTGTGGAAAAGCTTAACTCATCATGCACAGAAGATGAAATACAGTGTGGGCCTAGAGCTCTCTGGTTATCTTAGCTGCAGTCCTTGCCTTAAAGAATGCAGCCCTTATGTTTAAAACCAGTAATTAAAAGATGGAAATCTGAAAACAACTTAAAACCACCCCCACCAATAAATGCAAAGACTGACAAACATTTAAAATTAAAATCTAAAGGGGGAAATTTCTATTCCATGTCCTGGCCTGGAAACCAGGCAGTTGGAAGATGAGTCTTTTACAAGACATTCTTCAAATTTCCCCATTAGATTGCAGCTATGTAAAAATCACTATCCAGTTCTCTGGTCATTTGATCAGATAAAAGGTACTGAAACTCTGTAATATTATGATGCTGGTGTTGGACCAGCATTCCTTAAATTTAGGGATTATTATTTCACCAAGAAAAAGTCCACAGTTGTTTTACTTGCAAGAAGTGTGACTTTTAACGTTCACATCCTTTCTTGTCTTCCTGAGCACTGCTTGGTTCTGTCGCACAGTAAGTGCAGCCAATAATAATTTTAAGCTGGGCAACCTCACATTTCCTTGTTGCTGCTGCAATGCCTCAAATACCCCACTCCAAGAGACTGTCCATGATGAGGGTTATCAACCACCCTTCCAGGGCCATCTGCTGCTCCACCCTGAGCACCACACCTCTGGAGAGCAGACTGAGCCCCCTGATATTTGGGTACAGAGATACAGACACAGCTTTGGGCATACCTATGAAGATATGTGAACTGGGAGGGCTAAATAAATGTGCCGAAAACCCACTACAGTCAGTACACTCGTACCCATAGAGATAATTGCAGCAAACCTTTTCAAAAGCTGCACCACTGGCGATGGAGTCGACAGCTCCAGGGTAAGTCAGTGCATGACAGGACAAAACTCTGTGCTTAGTGGAGCTGAAATTCATATGATCCTGCCTGCTTGTATTTTTTAACCACATCTGATGGTCTCAAAAATTATAAATATGCCCTTGAGGGAATGGCAGAAAAGTCCTCTCCTTCTTCCTAAGCACTACTGTCTTCATAATAACGTAGGAAATGTGTTGGTCTCTTTTTCACCTTCAAATTTAGGTGCAAATTTTCCCCCACGGAGCAGAAGCCCAGGGGGCGATTAGGTCTTCACATTCTGTTAGTAATTGGTTTGGTTACTGTGGGTTAACAAGGGAACAGGTTAGGACTGTTTTTAAAATGAAAATATGCATTTGTCACTACTGAAAATGTGGTAAGAAAGGTCACTTTCAATGAAATTCCAGGGTTAAACTAGTTAGGAAGGAAAAGTGGTTTGAAGTTGCTGAAAATCATATTTTTCTTCTACAAAACACTTAAAAGTGACTCTTTATTCTGAAATACAAGACTGAAATAAAGTATGAACTAAGAGAAAGCATCAGAGAATTAGTGAATAAAAAGATTTTTACTGAGCTCAGCTTTTTGATGTGAGGGCTGTTACTCTGTTACCTCTTTAAAAATCAGTGTTTTATTACTGCTTTGAATAGAGAAGATTCATTTCTTTTAAAATCAATGTCATTTTCATATGACAGGGAACACATGCTTCTCTCCCTGAAATGCAAATAATATGTACAATGTAATTTTAAATCCAGACAGAGATGCATTTTAGATCACTGAATTTTAGTGTTTTTGTCATCAGTCCATTAAAATTGTGATTATATATATATATATATATAATTACAGAAACAGGAAACAATTCTAGAGAAGCTGAGCCTAAACTTTTTTTCCAAATTTTCAGAATCTGTGAGTATTAGAAAATAAAACAGCACTTTAAAGTTTCTCAGGATGAATGATCTCACTGTAATATTTCATTCCACGTAAATGCAGCAAAATTTTCAGTAATAAATCTGCCCAGGAACATAATTTATTTTGTAATATGTACTTGTTTCCATATCCCATCCAAAGCACAGGTTTGACAGCTCAGTCAAGAAGCAAATATTGTGTTTATGATCTCCCAGATAAATGAAGCTCTGTATTGTTCTGATATCTTTCATTAGAAAGGAAATGTTCTGTCTTATAGCTGAACTTCTTACCTTGATGTGGTTGGCAGGAGCCCTGATGTAGATCCCTGCTGGTGACAGTGTCTCAATGTTGGATAAACCATCAGTCCCAGAAAGGCCAATCAATATGTTATTACTGACTCTGTTCCCCTCTTCCAGTCCCTCACCTTTAAAAGAAAAATGTAAGAAAAAAGGGGGGGAAAATACAATATAAAAGTAAAAAAGAAGAAAAAATTTAATATAAATGCACCTGCAGTTGGAAACCCTCTATTATCATGATTCTGCATTTCAGTACACACAGGCCCAAGTGTTATATTCATGCATATTTATTTACCTGTACTAGATGTTATATGTCAACATACCACCAGCCATACCTACTGTATGGCAAGCTTATGCTGAAAATAAATAAAATATGTGTTATAAAGCAGATTTACAGTTGGGAAAAGAGAGATTCAGAGTGGGAAAGGGGCTCACCTATGCACAGGCATGCTCCTGGCAGTACTAGAACTCAAAGTCTTCTCTATCTCCTGTGTCTCCATTCACTGCCCTACTTATATGTAAGAAAATTTCTAAATAGACTTAAAAACACCTGGTGCAACTCTCTACAAAAGTGAGGCATTGCCCCCCAAGCAATGGAGTATGAGAAGAAACGGGGAAAAATCAATCAACCAATTGATCAGACAACTCAGACTCGTGGGGTGCCTCAAATCTAGTAACGGTATTGAAGTAGGAAGAAGAAAACAAAAGAAGGATCTTCTGAAACTACACCTTAAAGAAATGGGCCACCTAACAGCAAAAAATGGACTGTCCCATACAAGTCAAGTCCAAATAAGGACAGAATCACAGAATACAACAATAGGGTAAGAGGAAATGGCCTCAAGTTGCATCAGAGGAGGTTTAGATTAGATATTAGGAATAATTTCTTCACTGAAAGGATGGTCAGGCATTGGAACGGGCTGCCCAGGGAAGTGGTGGAGTCACCATCCCTGAAAGTGTTCAAGGAATGTGTATATGTGGCACATGGGGACATGGTTTAGTGGTGGCCTTGGCAGTGCTGAGATAATGCTTTTACTCAATGATCTTAAAGGTCTTTTTCAACCTTAATTGTTCTGTGATTCTGTGATCAGCATATGTCCCCCTGCTCTGGTCTTTTGGAATAAGAATATAAAGTGGCCCACACCGGGAGCAAATGACATTATTTAGTTTTTTGTCAAAGATGAACTATTATCTTCACCTGTATCTGCTCAAGTTCTATTCCAAATACAGATCCTTCCCCAATGATTACTAACCCTAACATAAGCCACTTCCCAGGAAAACCTATATCCTTTGGGTTTGGGGATGGCAGTAATTACTCTCAGCCTTCCCTCAGTCTTTTGAGCCTTTCTCGACTTTTTGGAACAGGATCCATTTCGAAAATATTTCCTTTCCAGGCTGTATTTACTATAAACTACCATAGCATGAACAGGATCCTAAAGCAGTCCTTTTGACAGCCCCACAGGTTTTTTGATGTGACATAAAAGGTTTTGGCTTTCAAGCTGAGACCTGGTGTATCAATAATTTTAAGCCCAGAGTGACTTTTTATGACTGTCTTGCAAACTCCCTAAAAATAAGGGGTTTGGATGAAATCAATGAGGGAGTCCAGTTCTGGAACTGTTAAGAGCCAGATCTAATAAATATTCCTTCTCATGCAACCAGATGATTCATAAATTCATCCATCCTAAACTCTGGAGCTGCTGACAGTGAAGCCATTAAAGGCATCTTGGGGATAAGGTATATTCAGACTGAAATTTCATCTCAGCCCAGAGTCCTTTAGCTCCAACACACGTCCCAGCATGAGTGAGCCAGGGGATGCCAGCATGTTGGAGATCTTGCTCTGCTGCCCCAGGGCTGTAAGGATTCTATACATCACCTTGGGCATCTCTCTGAGCTTGCTCTCTTCATCTGCAAGATGTGCATAATCACTCTCAGTTTACAGTCTCCTGTGTTTAAATTGTGATCTATGACTTCTCATTATGTTCATACACAGCACCTACCGTAGGACTCACTGTGTGGTAGGAATGGCAGGATCAGGACTAAAGGCTTTTCTTTTCCCCTCTGTTTATCTTAAAATTGGTCATTTTTATCACATCTCTTATGGAAAATGAAAATCAAACGGTATCTTTAGGTATTCAGGCAACATGAGATCCCAGCAGAAGATGCTGCAAGTCAGTCTCCTGATGGTTAGTTAGGAGAAATATTTTGTTGTTTAACATTTTTGTTGCTCCAAGCTCCAATTTATTTAAGTGCTAAATCCTCTGCTTAACTTTTAACATATGCTTTCACTCCATTATCTTTGATGTCAAATGAGAGAAGTTAAAGGTAAGTATGCTCTTAAATGTTTCTCTAAGCTGGGGTCTTATATATTGCATAATGGCACTCTTCCAAAGATGGATTAATCAATCCCCTAAAAAAAATCTGCTTCTCCTTGTTCTCTTAAAAACAAGGGATACAGATCAAGTGAAAACTGACCTGAAGAAACTGAGCATATGGCCAAATGGAAGTAGCTTCTAGGAGTTTGTGGAACTGTGGGAGCTTTATTCCAAATCCACTGACACCAGAAAATGCAGAAGATGTGATTAAGGTTCTCAGAGTGCAGTTAAGGATCTGCATTCTTTTCTCCAAAGGCATTTTCATGCAAATGGGAACCAGCCCATGTTGGGTAGAGATTTTCCTGCTTCACTTACCCAGTACAAGCCCATGACCTGAAATGTTATAGAAAACATTGCTGTCCACACTGAGATTTGAGATCCCGGTCAGACAGAGTCCTTGGCCAAAGGAGTCCAAAACACAACAGCCACGGATGTAAGAGTCTGCAAAGAAAGGAGGGATGTGAGCAAAAACCACTCTGCAGCTGGAAGGTTGGGTGAGTTTTACATTAGCTCCTCATCTTTTGGTGCTGTGCAATAAATCTGAGGGTCCTCTGGGACCGCACAGTTGCAACCTTCACTCAGCTGGCACATCTTTGCCCACAGATGGGCATTGCTGAGGCGGGAACAGGAGGATGAAGAGATCCTGGGCACTGAAATGGGAGGTGGTCCACTCCTGTGAGGAAGGAGGAGGAGATCCAGGAAAAGGATAGGGTAAGATTCCAAGAAGGAAGTAAATGATGAGCTCAGGTAGTTGGATGATTGAAGTGGAATTGAAGGGCAGTGAGGACAGGGCAGGTATTTTGTACCTCTTCTCTAAGCAGGCATGGTGACCTGCCCACCATCTGTATCATGGCCAGTGCTGCCTTCTGCCAACAGGAAGCCTAGATCCCCACTTGGTGCTGAATTTGGCATAGGAAATAGGTGTCCTTGCTCATGGCAGAGGGGTTGGAATTAGACAACTTTTATGGTCCCTTCCAACCCAAACCATTCTATGATTCAATGAAAGGGATAAGAGTAACTTAGCTGGAGGGAAAAGTCCCATCCAGTACCCTTAAAATATTCATTGAGCCCACCTGACTCACTCCTGTCACCACCAGCCATCAGTGCCACTTCCACAGATCTGAATTTGGCATTCACCAGTGACAATGTCCAAAGAACTTGACATGCTCCTTAACCTCTGGGTGATAAAATTAACTTTGGGCCCCTACCAGCAGACAGCCCTGACCCACCTTTGGCCTCCCTCTCAGTGTATTAGTGCATTCATTTCCATAACTAGAAGCACAACACCTACACAGCAGTGGAGCATAAAACCAAAATACTATTTTAGGAAGAAGCAGAGATACAAAGGAACTGAAGCAGCTGAAACCACTCCATAACTGGGGCTTAGACTGCAGGTGAGGTTTTCTCACATTTAGCAATCCAGTTTGTCCACTGACCCAAGAGCTGAGCAGGTTTTGAGGGCATCTGTGCCAGTTTTGGGTGGGAGTAGGTAGACATTTGAGGTCATTTGAGTTCACCTCCAGTGCAGCCAACTCACCTGCCATCCGTGTGTTGCCAGTAACAGTGAGGGCACTGCAGTGATGCCGAAATGTTTGGCCAACGTGGTGGAATTGGACACCTTCCAACTGGAGCCGACTCGCCTCTCCCTGCAAAGCCTCCACAACCACGATGGCCCCCAGGTCCAGGGACCCCAGCTGCCTCTCACGTCGCTTGTACAGACACCTGGAGCCATCTAAAACACAGCCAGGTGGGATCTGTGAGTGTCATTTCTTCATGGCGACCTCAGGATGTGCAGTGTCCCAAACAGCATCATGAAATCCACCACACTGACCCACTGAGATTCCACCTCCAGCAAGGATCTTAAACATGGGCCCAAAGACAAGTACCCACAGATAAACATTTCTGTTATTCCCCCTAAATATCCTCATAGCTCCTTCCCTAAAAGTCTGGACATTTTTAGAGGAAAATACATCAAAACAAGCAGGAAATTGTTGTAGTTTTACATCTTGGAAAGTTCCTTGTGTTTAATTATATATATGCACGAGGAAGATGGATTTGACACCAATTTACCTTGAGTGAGGTTCTTGAGAAGGTGATTGGGTTATGGATATGTGGAGCTAAACTAAAATGACATATTTTTGATCTTTTTAAAACTGCTCTCTTGAGTCTCCCTGCAGATGGTTGGGGAAATGTTACTACCCACAGTCTGACAACAAGATCAGAGATCCGGAAGAAATTCTTGGCTGAGAGGGTGGAGAGGCCCTTGCACAGGGTGCCCAGAGAAGCTGTGGCTGCCCCTGGATCCCTGGAAGTGTCCAAGGCCAGGTTGGATGGGGCTTGGAGCAACCTGGAATAGTGGAAGGTGTCCCTGCCCATGGTAGGGGGTTTGGAAGTAGCTGATCTTTAATTTCCCTTCCTACCCCAACCATTCTGTGATTCCGTGATATCACAAAGTAAATCGTAGAGCTGGGGAAAGTTCCTGAAAGACACCTTTCTATGGGTCCGTGCTTGGGATATTTTGGTAGGAGAGGATTCAGGCTATGAATGTGTTACTTGTGCTTGTTCAGTGGAGGTGCAGAGGGGATCTCAAATTGCAGCACTGGCTTATTATGGTCAGTAATGCTCATTTTTCTTTTAAAGAAGGTAAATTAACTGCCAAAAAAACACTGCTCACCCATCTTCTGGTAACTCTTATGAGAAATCCTCCTATCTTTTAACTCAAATAAAAGCCTCAAACGGTTAGCACATTTCAGAGACTATATTTATGAGTTCCACAGAAAATGGACCATAAATCCATGAGTAATATAAGCAGTTGGCTGCTGGATATCAAATGAAGTCTTGTGTCACAGTCTGAAAGCCCAAGGCACTTTATTTTTAAAAGAAACCTTACACCTGGGTTGCCAGATAACCTAACTCTCCTCAAATTATAATCACTGTGGCTGATTCTGCTTCCTCAATAGATGGTGTAAATCAGGAAGCCACCTGTCAAACGTCATGGTGTTTCATACAGGTAAAACCAAAGGAGAACTGAGATATTTAACATTTTTTCACCAGTGACACTTACTATGTGCATCACCTGTTATTTTTTTCTTGGCATCCCAAAACACTAAACAACGTCTCAATATTTTACACTAAAGAGTACAAACAACATTGGGCTGTTTTGATTTTCCTTCTTCTTAAAGTGACTAAATAATAAACACAATTAAAAATTTAATATATTATGTACACTGAAACATGTTTTCAGAAGATACTTTCTTTTCTACACCCTTAGGCTCAGGCAAAACTAAAGGGTCTTTCCCAAGATGGCTTGAAACAACAATGTGAAAATAATACATCTGAGATATTACAATGAAGTGCAGTTCAACTCCCAAGACTTCACATTTCAATGTCAAACAATGTTTGGAAAGACAAACTCGCTTTCCTGGCATTGGTATGTCTCAAAGTTATCCTGTGAAGAAAGAGTTCTAATACACAGTGATGCCACAGTGGGATTTTAATGGAGCGGTTTTCCTCCTCGGTACATTCTGTGAGAAAAGACCTCCTCACCTCTTGTAGCACCTGTTTTAACACACTCTCTAAGGTGGGACATCCTCTCCAGCGTGACATTTCCTTGAACAACAACCCTTCTGCTGATCAGTGCCACCACAGCACTCAAAGGCTGACCTTGGCCATTCCCCCGTCCCTCTCCAACACTGTGGGAGTACCTAAGGAAAGGCACAAAAAAAGACATAAAATCATCTACACCTCTCAGATGGCAAGAATTATGTTTATGAATTATTGTTACTTATGTTTATTACCTCAACAGCCCAAATTCAGAGCTGGTTTCAGTTCTGTGGACAGTGGCACATCCCATGTGTCTCTGTACTGTATATGGGCTAAATAGACTTTTCCTTGTCTGATGTTTGTTTTGATCTTTTTATTTCTCAAGATCACAGGCTTTCCTTAGATCATATATATAATATATTAGTATATTATTAGGGAAAGGTTCTTCCCCCAGAGGGTGGTCAGGCACTGGAACAGGGTCCCCAGGGCAGTGGTCTCTACCAGAGTCCATGGAGTGTTTGGACAACACTCTCAGGCACATGGTGGGGTTTTTGGGGTTGTCCTATCCAGGACCAGGAATTGGATTTGATGATGTGTATGTGTGCCTTCCAACTCAGGATGTTCTGTGATTCTATGATATTTACAACAAAATACTTCAGCCTTTACATTCTCTTCCCAAGACATATTAGGGTGAAAACCATCAGTACTTTTTTCCTCAAGCCCCAGTTATTTCTGAAAGTGATTTTCAGAATCATCCTGAGCATTGGAGTTGGGTTGCCTCCTAAACAGACAACGTCTCAACACTAGAGATAAGAAGTACAGTTTGTCCAAGACCTTCACCCACAGAATATGGAGAAAGCATAAGGCAGTGAAACCACCACCCACTGGAAATATGGAACCAGTATTTACAAAGTGAAAAAATTCAGTTTACGTAAGTAAATCAGTCAAGAAGGGGGATTTTTTTTTTTCAGAAGTCAGACATTTTTTGTGAAAAAAATAATAAAAAAAAAAGTACTTTCTCAAGAAATTAACTATGCAGGAAATTTTTCTGTCATCCCTATACTGAGGCCATTGGCCTGTACTGGCCAGCAGTGTTTTCTGCTTCAAAGGTTTTCTGAGTTCATGGGAATGATACAGAACTTAAACACAGTCAGAAACATTCAGCATTGAACCTCCACTAGCTTTAGGGAGAATGAGGAACTAAAATATCTCTGACCACCTTTGTCAAAGGGATTTATATAGTTATTATGTCCCACAGGAAACAGCAAATCCTGACTTTGATCAAATTTTCTCCTTGTTTAGCCCTCTGCTGTAAAAACCCCCTTGGCTCTTGAAAGGATACCTGAGTGGTGATCTAAGGTGCAGCTCTGTGTTGTTCACAGACTTGATAACAGCCACTTCTTCCTGCTCCTGTGCATCTCCGAGGCCTGTCCTTCCCACCAGGATTTCATCTCCAGGTTCCCAGTCAACAGGTTCCTGGAGCACTAATTGTGCATCATTTGCATGAGCTGATGATTTCAGGTGTGTAAAAACTACTCTGGGCATCCAGCCTGAAAAGAATAAGGAAAGCAAATCAAAAAATAATTAAAAAGCAAGTTCAATCAGCTTAATACAAAACAGAAAAAAAAACAAGAGCAGCATGCTCTTGTTTCAAGGCCAGGCTGGACAGGGCTTGGAGCAACCTGGAAGCTGTCCCTGTCCATCACAGGGGGTTGGAACAAGATGATCTTTAAGGTTTCTTGCAACAAAAACCCTTCAATAATTCAAAGATTCTATGAAGTCTGTGTAAAACAAGTGCCAGCAATGAAAAATCTTGCACTTTAACCCTCCCTTCTTCACTTCACAAAGTTTGCTTTAACGCCTCATGCTTCTTTTTCCCTATCAGACTTTGGAACAGATTGGTCCAGTGAGATCCCACACACTGAACACCATCAGGGGAGAGCATGTTTCTCACACACCCACTTTTACTATACTTTTCCTTCCCTCCCTTGCAATAGATCATAATTTACCTTTTGCCCACAGCAAGTTGCTGTCCTCCCTGGTTGTACTATAGAAAAGTAATAACACCAAAAATCACTGAGGGTAGAGGTTGCATCCAATAAATCATTTTCAAATTATTTTAAGCAAACTTCTCTCTCTCCATATCTTGTGTCACTTTCTTGTTCCTTATGCTATAGTGCCCTCATTGCTTACACTTCATTGTCCCAGTCCTTTATTTAATGACGGTGGAAGTAAGAAGTAGTGCCTCCAAGTCCATAAATTCACAGCAGAATCAGATAAGGAAGAATCAAGTCTTTATATTCTGTAATCTTGAAGTATATTTGAGCACCTGCTCTGTGTGTCTAGGAGGATCATCTAAAGCTTCCTGAGATACTTCTGGTTTATTGCATTTTCATTTTTCTTAAATCAAACTAGAAATTTCTCTAAGAAAATAGTCCAGACATCCTTCACTTAGGGTATTGCAGTTCATACCATGAACTGTTTTGGAAGGCATCAAACAGATCTGGAGTGCTGTATCCAGTCTTGAGCTATTCAGAACAAGAAACATAATGCTCCTGGAGCAGGTCCAGCAAGGAGAAACAGAGATGATGAAGGCACTGGAGCATCTCTCAGATGAGGAAAGGCTGAGGGAGCTGGGGCTGTTCAGCCTCCAGAGCAGACACTGAGAGGGGACTCACCCATGTCTGTCAGTGCCTGCAGGGAGGGGGCAGAGCATGGACCAGGCTCTGCTCGGGGTACCCAGCAATGGGACAAGAGGAACGGGCAGGAACTGATGCCCAGGAAGTTCCACCTGAACATGAGGAAGAACTTCTTTGCTGTGCAGTGACCGAGCACTGGGACAGATTGCACAGAGAGGGTGTGGAGTCTCCCTCACTGGAGATATTCCAGAACCATCTGGAAACAATCCTGTGCCATGTGCTCTGGGATGGCCCTGATTAAGCAGGGAGGTTGGATCATCAACCAGATGATCCACTGTGGTCCCTTCCAACCTGACCCATTCTGTGATTCTGTGAAACTCATCAGAAGCTCTAATGCAGTAGCACATAAAATACACTTTATACTGTGATAGAACCAGGATAGAATGACTGTAGGAGCCCACAAAACATGTACAGCATGCACCCTGCATCCTTGGCACCTACACCATTCATTCTACAGCTCTGTTCTATTGGGCCACAGTTTTCTAAAGCAGACAAAACCAAAACCCACCTTGCCCCATTCACGGGCACAGACACCAAATCCTCATCCTCAACACAGCTTTATCTAGCTCAAAAAAACCCCTCATGAATGCATATCAGCCTACGTGCATTCTGTTACTAGCAGCAGTGTCATCATTTTTATTCATTTACCTTGTTTCACTCAGTGATTCTGGTGAATTTTTAGCCTGGCGTAAAAGCAGGAACCTCTGCACGTTGAGCAGTGCACAATTGTTCTCCAGTTCTGGACATTTTGTTTGTAGCCCTGATTTGTGTGCCTGTGCTAATGTGTGTTCCTGTGCATCTGGGGCCAGACACGCCACTGACTCCCATTGAGTACATCTGTCACCCACATACTACAGCAACACTGCTGGGCAACAACTCTCGTCAATGAGAGGTGTGAAACACCATCCTGCATTCAAATATGCTCTAGTGGAAAAGCTTGGCTTAGGCTTTTTTCCACTTCCAAGCTCTGACACAAAATAATTTTAAGGAAAGTTTTCTGATTTTTTTTCTTCTACAAGAATAATCCAGGCATTTCTTATTTTTCCTTTTTCTTTTTTTTCACTTCTTAATGTGCTCACCTTCCTATCTAACATTTCACAGCTTTACCACATTCCCCATTTTACTGTTTTCCTGATGATTTAGGTAGGGTGGGATATCTCCCTGTATGTTCAAAACCTACTTTCTCATTCCAATATGTTTAGAGTGTTTTCATTAGGGAAAAAAAAACAACCAAACAAAAAACTTCAAACAAACAAGTGTAGCAGAGTCCACTTTCATAGAGTCATAAAATTATTAAGGTTGGAAAATACCTCTAAGACCATCAAGTCCAACCACTAACCCAGCACTGCCAGCTCTGCCACTTAACCATGTCCCTAAACACCAGATCTACACATTTCCTGGCTTCCCATTTCTATTCCCACACAAAGCAACACCTGCAGGTCAGGTTCTCCTCTACCCTAAGCGGCACGAGTGACACACAGGATACAGTCAATGATTCTTTTCTGGTGCCAAGGAGGGACCATAACTGAGGCTTCTTTGCCTTAACTACAGCATATTCCCATCACTACAGTTTTGGGAGCCCACCGTACACACAGCTGACTTCACTTAGTGTAGGGACTGTGAGTTGGCTTCAGGTGCTTTGACATGTGATTTTGGATGTAAAATTGATTTCTAGCTGCTGTTCTAGACAGACATTGGCCTGATGTAAGTCCTGTGTCCTGTCAGCCAGATCTAGATAAGAGCCCTTGGATACCACCCAGGATGCCTGAAATGGCTGGAAGACAACCTTCAATGTCTGTAAGTATCTGAAAAGAGGGTGTGAGAGGATGGACCAGGCTCTGCTCAGGGGTGCAGCAATGGGACAAGAGGCCATGGGCAGAAACTGATACCCAAGAAGTTCCACCTGAACATGAGGAAGAACTTCTTTGCTGTGCAGTGACCGAGCACTGGAACAGATTGTCCAGAGAGGCTGTGGAGTCTCCATCACTGAGGATGTTCCAGAGCTGTCTGGACACAATGCTGTGCCACATGCTCTGGGATGACCCTGCCAGAGCGGGGAGGTTGGACCAGATGATCCATTATGGTCCTTCCCAACCTGACCCATTCTGTGATTCATTTTTCAGAGGTCTTCTCCAGTTTCTCTTCTGTAGACAACCAACAGACTCTCTAGAAAGGTAATGAATAGCTAAAGGTGGTTCAAGACAAAAGAACCTCTCTCTCTGCAGGACTACCCTTTGGAAGCCCAGAGCTCTCTTTCTTGGTTTGCCTTGAAAACAAACTCTATTTCAAACTCTATGCAAAGTTCAAAAAATAACCTTCAGTGACACGGTCTGGGCTGTGCAACAGTTAAACAAATTACCTGTTTGAGAGAAAAAGGTTTTAAAGACCAACAGCTCTGGTAT
>WBMV01002991.1:203029-262208 GCA_013396655.1 Campylorhamphus procurvoides
CCCCCCCAAATACTGCAAGCAGAAACACTCAAAAATGCTGAAAAATAGATGAATCTGTATAACTCCTTAATTATTGAACTCATTTTTAATAATTAACTTAGCATGGATTGGAAAAAGAAACACATCTTGAGATCTAAAGCAGAAGTCACTTCATGTTAAAGGGACAGGACAACTTTTAGACTCAAAATGCTGTTGCAGGCAAGGCAAGAATTGAACATTTTACTAAATACCTTGACAGAACACCCTTAAGTAGGGAGCAGAGCAGAACAATGTTGTCAACTGGCAGTGCAAAAATGCAAGAGGCTTGAAAATTAATTCCAAATGAATTAATCACAAATTTAACATGTGGAACACCTTGGCAGCACGACCCAGGTTTATGCATACTGTTGGAAGCATGACATGAAGATACAGCCTTGTATGAACCTGGCAAAATTATTTAAAAAAGGGCAGTTCTGATGTCTACAATTTCACTCCTTCTTCTTTTTTTTTTTAAATTTCAAGTACAGAAAAAGAAAAATAGTATAAATTTAATTTTTTATGGCCCATAAAGCATCTTATACATTTATGTAGGATGATTTGTCACTTCACTAACTGGTTCCACCTCATTCTAGTGATAGTCCTAGTGACAGTGACAGGACAAAGGGAAATGGTTTTAAACTAAAACAGATGAGCTTTAGAATAGACATTAGGAAGCGATTCTTAATACAGAGAGTGGTGACACCCTAGAACAACCCTGTGGCTGCTCCATCCCTGGAAGTGTTTGAGAACAGGTTGGATGGGGCTTGGAGCGATCTGGGCTAGGGGAAGGTGTCCCTGCCCATGGCAGGGGGTTGGAATGAGATGGTCTTTAATGTCCCTTCTAACCCAAACCATTCTATGATTCTCAGTTCAACAGAAAATGTGAATTTGACCTTTACACAGAAGTCTTAGAATCTCATCAAACCTCTGCAGACTCAGAAAGGTGTGTCAGGGCAGACTTTTATCCAGGGTTACAGCAAAGTCTGTCTGCAGTGAAACAAAGTGTGAATTGTACTGAGTGCTGTTAAGTTAGACAAATTAGGTCATTATTTATAATGCTCTGATCACAAAATATATGAATGTCATTTTCTTTGCCAGGTGTATGCTGGTGACCCAGTGGGTAACGAAATTTTGAGTGTTTCATTAGGTATCTCTGGTCACCCAGCTCTGAAAGCAGAAGCTGCTAGAGCTGGAAACACTGAAATAGAAGGGTTTGAAAAAGAAAAATCACTACAGGGTAAGGAGAGGCAGCTGCAAACTCATTAGTTAGGAGACAAGTCCTATAGTCAATGGCATATCTGTTGATATCTCAGTTACCTCTTATTACCAATGCCCCATCCTCCAGGGAATAACTTTGCACACAACAACTCTCCTTTTAACTGGGCACAGTCCTTTAAATTCAGCCTGTTTTCCATCTCCAGCGGCCACAGCCTGTCACTTCTCTTCCTTTTGAAAGGAACTCCTGCCTTTCACACATTTCTATTTATTTGCACGAATTCCACCTTAAATCTATGGGATGGTCCAGGGCTAAGAATTTACATGACAAGGTGACATATTGCTTAGATAGAAAACAGATGCCCCGACCTTAAAAGTTTTCGGTTGTTACCTAACTTTGGGCACCCTGGGAACCACCTAACCAAGGCTGACAGCAGCCAGTGGGAGTCACATCCAGCCAGGAAGAGCTGGAGAGCATGAAAGTAGCATGTTGGTAGAAACAAGACTCTTTAAATGGGTTCCAGCCCTAAACCTGCCATGGTCTTTCTCCCAAAAATTGTTTAAATGTTTTTAAAAAAACCTCCTTTTTTTTTTTTTTTGTCATGGGACAGTAAGCTTTGAACCCTTCTCCTGTGACACCCAGGACCCTGCTGCACCTCCTCTTCACTCCTTTTTATCACAGATTAATTAACTCAGTTATGAACACACCATTTGTAGTGTTGACAAACTATAAAGCTCTTTTACACCTTTTGACTGTTTATTGGCACTTTAAAGCTGAGGCAATGAGATCCCTTTGTAGCACACAAGGAATTTACAAGAACTTTAGGGCTCAGACACACAATCTGCTTACTGGGAATGTGCAAGTTACGCTGCAGAGAAATTGTCAATTTGTTCCAGGAATATTGTAAATCTTTAGTGTAAATGGGAATAAGAGCTTTCAATTCTCATGAACAAAAGTGAAAGGAAACAAGCCTTTTACATTCCTCCCTGCCAAAAAAGGAATTTTGCAAGAAAAGTTAATAATTCAATGGATTACAACTATGATAATAAAAATAATAAAAAAGAAGGTAGTAAAAAAATGCTCACAACTATGGCAGGAGGTTGGAACTAGAAGACCTTTAAGGTCTTTTCCAACCCAAACAATTCTGTGATTCTATGACTGGTAATAAAATTGCACTTTCTAATCAAACCTACCTTCGTAATTCCTAAAATTTTCAAATGTCAAACTGATAAATGGCAACACAGCCATTGGAAACCAGTGTCTCAGAAAAGAGATGTTGTTCTTTTTTTAAATAGATCTATAGGTCCAGGACAGAGACTTTTTGCTGCTCTTGCCTCAGTTAATAAAACAAATCACAAAGATAATAATGGATTAAAATTTTTCCAGTTAAAAATGAATAGAAAATCTTTTCCAGAAAACTTCCATAGTCAGGATAGCAAACAGCTGTGCTGCCACAGCTCTCTATGGTCAAATGGATCTTCACGAGCCGGATCCTTAATTAAGGACTTGGAAAAAAGTATTTAATAAACTTGGATTAGATTTTTTTTTTTTAAATGTCACTCTTGCAGTGTTAGTCCAGTCACTGGCCAGGAAGTCTAAGGAATCAGAAAAGAATCCCTACATTTTCATGTGTTAAAAAAAAATATTCTTTGAACTGTGGGCCCTCAACTCCCTGGACTCGAAAGTTCCCAGCTTATTTCTGCTCTCTGTTCGTTCCAATCTTGGGTATATTCCCAAGGCATTTGCATGTTTTTAGCTTGTTTTGCAACGAGAGATGTTTGTTGGGGGCTTTTTCCCACTACACATTCTTAGAAAGACAGGAACGTCTCTGCCTGAAACTGGGGGATGTCTTTCCACCCCCGTACAGTCCTGCAGGACACACTGTTGTGTGTGGGCAGCTTCTGGGATGATGCAGAGAGCTTTCCTGCTATTTCCTGCTCCTTCCTGCAGCCAGTGCAGAGAGCTCTTCATTCCTTCCCTGAGGTAAACTAGGAGGTCCTTTCTAATTTATAACTGCTCATTAACCCGTAGGACAAACAAGAGTTGATCAGCTCTTGGATGGAAAGCTGCAGCAGCCTTAGTGCTGGGTGCTCAGGTGGGTAATTTAGATCAGATTTGAGTGTGGGCTCAAATTATATCTTAGAATCAGGCTCAGAGAATAGTTTGGAAAGGACCTTTAAAGGCCATCTAGTTCAATGCCCATGAAATGAGCAGGGACATCATCAACTAGACCATGTTGCTCAGAGCCCATCCAACCTGACTTTGAAAGTTTACAGAGATGGGGAAGCCAAAATTTCTCTGGGAAACCTGTGCCAGTGTATTACCACCCTTATCATAAAAAAGCCCTGCCCTCTTTCAGTTTGAAGCCATTCCCCTTTTTACTGTCACGCCAGGCCCTTGTCCAAAGTCCCTCTCCAGCTCTCTTGGAACCCCTTTAGGCACTGGAAAGGGCTCTAAGGCTTCATCTCCAGGCTTAACAATTTCAACTTTCTCAGCCTGCCCTCATAGGAGAGCTGCCCAAGCTCTCAGAGCATCTTTGTGCTCTCCTCTGGACTTCCTCCAACAGGTCCATGTCCTTCTTACCTTGGGGACTCCAGAGCTGGACACAGCACTCCAGGTGGGGTCTCACCACAGCACAGCAAAGGAGCAGAATCCCCTCCCTCGACCTGCTGACCACACTTGCCCCATTGTGTGGAACCAAACCCAGCATCAGGTCCAAGCTTTGCACAAGCAATGGACAGTCTAAGACAGGAAATTCGGACATGCTTTGTCCCTCCATAGGTCCCTCCACACAAAGCCATCATGTGCCATCTCACCTGTGCCACTATCCTGAGCTTGGCTTTGGCAGAGGACCTTTATGAAGATGCTCCGATGTTGCAAACTCCCAGGACAGGGGACTGGGGTGCTGCTCCAGGCTGGGATTGTTACTGCAACAGGAGGACATGGAATATTTCCTAGCTGTTATTTGCTGTTTGGGCATTGTGAGTGCACAGAGGTGAGTCACTGCTCAGTTCTTCAACATCAACTTTTAACATGCTGGTTGTCCACTCATCCAAGTCTCAATGCTTCAGTGTCTCTTCTGACTCCTTCCACCTCTTATGTAAAATATATCTGACGTTTCCCAATTATAAGCCAGATTTGGAGGATGAAAGCCAAGTCTACAACTAGCCAGATGTGGTTTCACTCCAAATTCAAATCAGGGCAAACCCTACACATCCTTCACAGAATAAAAATTCCACAAACGAAATTCCTCTTGGAACCATCACCCTTTTTCAACTGATGTCACTTTGGAGGTTTAGGGGATTTGATTTTTATTCTGTAAAAGCATTGCATTTCACTGGTGTAGAAGTGTTGGTATGAAACAGATATAACATTAAAAATAATACTATTAAAGACCAGATAGAACTAAAATGATAGAATTAAACACCTTTTGCTTCTCCCAGTGAGCAAAAAGAAAAATCTCACATCATCTGGGCAAGAGGACAAATTGAATAACTTTTATTTTCTCCACTGGGAAATATCCTTGAAAGTGACCTAGTCCTGCTGAATGTTTTCTATTCATAAAACTGAAGTTTTCTCTTAAAGCATTTCCACCTGAATGTCTTTCAACAGCATCCTGGGGAAAGCAAGGAATATCATGCCCCTTTTCTGGAAGTGTGGGACCCTGAGCAACCTGGTCTCGTGGAAGGTGTCCCTGCCCATGACAGGGGGTTGGAAACAGATGAGCTTTAAGGATCCTTCCAACCCAACCCAACCCAATCCATGACATAATTCTATGGTCTTACTGAGAATGGGAAGTGTGTTGTGATTAAACAGGTCTATGGAAATTCCCATTTCTTCACTTTTCTAACACTTTTCCTTGCAAAGTACCTTCTCTGCGTGCTGTCCCATAAACACAAACCTTTTCAAACATTCCCTTTAATCAGACATCACCCAGTCACTTTAAGTCACATCAGTCCTGAAAGCAAGGGGAAAAGATTTTCCCAGCTCTTGCGGTGCCTTTGCATAAACCAAACCCCATGCTCCACACCTAGAAACAGCTCATAACCAAAAGATGCCATGCAGGAAAACATCTCTATCCTGACCCCAGGAACACACAGCTCCAACCGTGGCAGCCACGGAGCGTGGGCCCTGCAGGGAGCTGCAGCCAGCTGTTAACATTCTGTGTCATTGCCAGTTCATCTCCTGCACTGCTGTGGAGTGACACGGGGAATATCTCCCTGCAGGAGTGGGTATGCAGGGCAGCACAGCCATTTCCAGGAGAAGATCAGTTTCCTGCATCCCCAGAATGTGATGAAGGAGAATTGGACACCGGGAAAAGTGATGAGCCCAAACGGAGGGTCCCTGACTGGCTCAGCCTGCAGACCTGTGAAAACAATGGCCAGGTCCAGGCTTCTCAGTTTGCCAAACTTCACAGAAACTCAGCATCACAGAATCATTTAGGTTGGAAAAGACCTCCAAGGCTGAGTCCAACCTTTGGCCAATTTCCACCTTGTCACCCAGCCCAGAGCACTGAGTGCTACGTCCAGTCGTTCCTTGGACACCTCAAGGAATGGGGACTCCATCACCTCCCTGGGCAGCCCAAACTTTGCAGGCTTTCTCCTATCTGGCATGGAAATTAACCCTGATTTTGTGAGTGGTTATTCTTTTCCTTCAGCCAATAACCTGGTTTTGGTTGGGGCCAGAATTAAAAGGGTTATTTTGATGTTATATTCAAAAGTTTGAAAGATGCAATTATTTAATCCATAAAATGCCTCCACATTTGTAGCAACCCACAGACCTGCACCCTGTCAAGAAACACAAGCCAATATATTAGTTATAGTTTATTTATGTATTCTATTTTATTATATTTCAGTGTATAGAATGTATTGTATTATATTGTATGATATTTCTTGAACTTCTTTCTTAGCTGTATTACATTTATCTCTATTTATCTTTATTATATTATATATATTAGTGTCCATCTCTCAGTCCCCCTTACAGCCCATATTTTCCTCATTAAGACCAACACCAACATACAAATCAACTGATTTAAGCTTAAATCAAAGATGATAGATGCATTTCTGTTAGAAAGAAGGGCAAACTGTGAAAGACACAGCAGCTTTCCCTGAACCCAGCTCTCCTTTTTTTTTATCCCCATCTGCTAGGTCTTTAAAATCTAATGGTCATCTTATATTTGTGAATAAGAAAGTGAAGGAACAAGTCATTGTACATTAGTTACTCCATGGGAAGTGGCTAAGTGCAGTTTCTTACCCCTGGTGAACACAAGGGGATTCAAGGCAGCTCAGCCTTCTGTTCCAGAGCCATCTGCTTTAATGCACCATATTAAAGTCAAGGTCTTGAAAGGAAAAATGCTGTCACAGAAGGCAAAAATCCTTCTGCAACCACCACGCAGAAGGGCATCTGTGGAAAACTTAGTATGGAAGTGACTCCCAAAAGGGAGAAAGGATCTGAACTCACAGTGTAACAGGAGTGTGCAAATCAGGGCATTCAGGTAGTGAAAAAATAAACATCTATTGCATAGAAGAGCATTTCAACAAAGTAAAAAAGCACAGTTCTTCTCTAACAGATGTCTGCACCCTATTTTGAATCCCCCTGCTACAGATTTTTTTTCTTATTTTTTTTCCCCTGGGAAGTTTTCTTTTTAATATGTGAGTAAAGCAGAACAAATTCTCTCATGTTGCCTATGATCTCTTAATCTCAAACTCAGCACAGATACATAACACTGCTTAATGGAGGGAAAGCAAAAGGCATTTGATTAAATGTTTGATCTCTGGAGGAATGCATAGGCTATGCAGAGCACAGTGCACAGCTCACAAATATTTTGTGTTTTATTATTGATTAAAAGTGATTAAAATTAATAATTCGTTCAACTGATAATAAATACTTTTTTTTTTCTTGAACTAAGCCTGAAAAAGTACTAGACTGCTTTGGCTGAAGAGAAATCTGGGATACAAGCAGTGCAGAATTGCCTCTGTTGTATCATCTTTTCCAACCAGCATCCACTGCAAGTGCAGGAATATTCTTTGCAGCAAGAATAGCCATGACTTTAGAGGACTGAAATGACCACTGACACCTGTTTTAAATACCCTGATTATAAATAGGTATGTTATTAACCCAAACCTCTCCTCTCCAAGACAAAAGAAATTGTCTTTTCTTTCCCCTACACCTTTCACAGTCTGGATAAAGTGAATGTAGTACGCTATTAAATCTGAAACATAGCATCTTCCATCTAGTTGGAAAGACACATATTATTACATAAGGCACAGAACAGGCTCATGAAATCACAGAATCACAGGATGATTTGGGTTTGAAGGGGCAATAAAGATCATCCAGTTCCAGGTCCCTGTTATGGGCAGGGACACCTTCCACTAGACCAAGTTGCTCAGAGCTCGTGCCTTGTATCATCAGATTGTTGGCACAGACAATGTTTCAGATCAATACACAGCAAAAGTGATGGTCTTCTTTTGGTAACAGGCACAGTTTGTTGCAAGGGGACACAATGAAATCATAAGATCATTTATATATGACTGTCAAAAATGCAACTGAATGGAAAAGGCTTTTAAAGTTTTTCCATTTGTGGCAATACCTCTGGTATGAAGACATGCTGAGTTGTGGCTGTTCAGCCGAGGAAAGAGAAGGCTCCAGGAAGACCTTAGAGCCCCTTCCAGTACCTGAAGGGGCTCCAAGAGAGCTGGAGAGGGACTTTAGACACAAGTCACAACATACAAGAAGAGGAAATGGTCTTAAGTTGAAGGAGGGCATGTTTAGTTTAGCTATTGGGAAGAAATTCTTTACTGTGGGGGTGGGGAGGCCCTGGCACAGATTGCCCAGAGAAGCTGTGGCTGCCCCATCCTTGGAAGTGTCCAAGGCCAGGTAGGCCAGGGCTTGGAGCAACCTGGAATAGTGAAAGGTGTCCCTGCCCTTGGCAGGAGGTTGAAACAAGATGGTCTTTAAGGCTTCTTCCAGCCCAAACTAGTCTGTGATTCCATGATTCCATGATAATAAGAGTGCTCAGACCACAAAATCAGGATATCACAAGGAAAGAATGTTCCATCCTCAGCTACTGATGCAGCATCTCCACCTACTCTGCCTTTGCACCCAGTCCCTACCCCTGCTCAGCATCCACCAGTGTCTCTGGTCCAGTTTCCCTGAGAAGGACAAAGATGCAAGAACAGCCAAGGCCACCACACTAAACTTCTCTCTGGAAGCTTGTCAGGAGAGTTTCTCAGGGAATAAAGAACGAATGGAGCTGGAGACAGTGATAAATTTCCCTTCTGAACAATCAATAAAATTCTCTCAGCCCCGCTCAGGCCCCTACTGTGGATGCAAGGGCCATAATTACATTGTCAAAAAGTCGAGTTGCCCTGGCTGACTGAAACCCCCTTTAAACCTGACATGTGATTGACAAGCAGTTTATGGGTGGCATGCTCTGACTGGCAGGGGAGTTGGCTAAAGCCAAAGGCAACACTGAAATTTCCCAGTCTGCTACAACCACCGGAGCAAAGGACTGCCACTCATGAGGGAATTGTGGGAAACCCTTAGTCATATTAACATATCAAAGTGAGGAGCTGACAGCGCTTACTAAACAATCTGAACTCAACCAGAGCTGCAGAACATCCCCCCAGCCTTCCCAGGCTGAAAGAGAAAAGGAATTAAAATACACTCGGTCCTGTCTTCACCAAGACAGCTAAGAATTTGGAAACCTGCTTATTTAATGATTTTGATCTGAGATAACATATATATTCGTGTATATAAATGTATCTCACAGATGTATATTGCTGAGCATGTCAGCCTCTCATATATAAATGAAAGGGGCTGTCATGCTCAACAATTTGTTCTATACCACAGGCCAGACTGGTACTAAATTGGAGACAGAACAGCCGATTTTTTTCCATGTAAGCGATATGAACCCAGCAAAAGATCACACTACTTTTTGTCTTGTTTTCTAATAAGCTTCTACTGCATCAGTGTTAAATTGCAGATTACATGGTTTGAATGAACCTTAATTGCAGCCATGCACTGGGACTGTGTGTGGTGCAGAGCTCAAAAGTGACTTCATAGCTAGTCTGGATTTGTTGAAATTGATAAGAATTTTTGAATAAGAATTGGGGTTGAATAATTATAGAGTAAGAGTTGGGGTTGTTCAGCTTGAAGAAAAGAAGGCTCCAGGGAGAACTTGGAGACTCTACCAGTGCCCAAATGGGCTCCAGGAGAGCTGGAGAGGGACATGGGACAAGAGTCTGGAGAAACAGGACAAGGGGGAATGACTTCCCACTGCCAGAGGGCAGGGTTTGATTGTTTATTGGGAAGAACTTCTTCCCGGTGAGTGTGGGAGGCCCTGGCACAGGTTGCCCAGAGAAGCTGTGGCTGACCCATCCCTGGAAGTGTTCAAGGCCAGGTTGGACAGAGCTTGAAGCAACCTGGGATAGTGGGAGTTGTCTCTGTCCACGGCAGGGGTAATGGACCAGATGGTCTTTAAGGTCCCTTCCAACCCAAACGATTCAATAATTCAATAATTGATATGAAAGGGAGAAATATTTCCACTAATAGGTCAAGCCATGTACCTCCATCCAGGTAATATCTGGGTTGCAGACCTCATCTTTTTGGTGTCCTAGGGAACAAAGAATCACTGGGAACTATGGCACTGGGTGAAACATATGAAGTATCAGTGAGAAAATACTCAGAGGTACTGATGTAAATGCCTGGGTTTACCCCACTTCAGCATATTGCCAATGTAAGACTTCAAAATATACTTTTGAGCTGTTTTTTTCTAGTTTTGTGGGGGATGGAGTCAACAGGTCTGTGATGATACAGGTCAGAATGGACAGGAGAAGCACAGGAGGCACAGCTGAAAGGAGCTGCTACTGGCTTCTCCTACACTGCTAGAAAACAAAACAGCATGAAGAAGTGAAGGCTCATGGTGTAAAATGCTGACAATTTAAGGACAAAATCCTGACTTACAGGGGTCAAACCAAGAATAGAAGGATATTTTGAAGTAGCAGAAGACACAGAAAGCAAAGTAGCAGAAGACACAGAATGCAAAGTAGCAAAAGCTGTTATCAGGCAAATTCAAATCAGACACTTCAATACTTTTCTTTAAAAATTAAAAAAAAAAAGGATGATTAACCAAATTAATCCCCTGGAACAAGCCTCTACAGAAAAAGCTGGTTTCTGTTTCCCATGATGTCCTCAAAGACCAAGCCTTTCTGGAAGGCATGCTTTAATCTAGCAGGAGTTACTGAACTCGGGGCTAGGATAACTGTGTGAAATTCAATGGCCAGGAACAGACAATCAATTCAGCCTGGATGGTCTAATAGCCCTTCTCCAGGAGATCCTCTAGGAAATGGGATAGAAACACTGTGCAAGGCCAATTTACTGAAATTATTAAAGCCCTGAATAATTTAGCCTTGTTGTATCTCAGTGAAGTCACCAAGAGCACCTGCCAGCACAGACCCCTCGCCCCTGCCAGGAGCACCTTCCCCATTCCCTGCCCATCCCTCCTGCTTCAGAAAAGCATCTGTTCACTGACCCTCTCCAACATTCACCCTCTCCTGACCTTGCTGGGCTCCTGTGAGCTGCCAGGATCATGGCACAGTGGCACAGCTCCCTCCCAGTCTGTGCTCAGATTGTCCCCCTGGGTGTCTGACATAATTTTTGACTGACAGCCACACATGCCAACAATGCTCAGACAGCAACATTGCTGCCTGTAGGCCAGAGTGTGTAAGTTCAAGCCCTGCTGGAGGGTACAAACACCCACTAACATGAAGGCTGACACACAAGAACATAAGGAAGGAAGATGAGACATTCAGATAGGTTGGCTTTTCTTTTTTAGTTTTTTCTCCCCTGTGACATATACAGGCTTTAAAAACAGTCCAGTAGTTAAGAGCTTGACATAAATGCATTGCACTAATGTTTTGCTTCATTCTGAGTTTGGACCTGAATTCCATATCTAACCTACTGAACCAACAAATGGCCATTTTATACTTGTATTTCATAGCCATCCAAAAAAAAAGCTCTGTATCAAAATTATTCTATGCCACTGTATAAGAAGGATGTGGGCCTGTTGGAGTGAGTCCAGAGGAGGCCACCAAGATGATAAGAGGGATGGAGCACCTCTGCTCTGGAGCCAGACTGGGAGAGCTGGGAGTGCTCACCTGGAGAACAGAAGGCTCCCGGGAGATCTTACAGCTCCTTCCATTGCCTAAAGAGAGCTGGAAAGGGACTTTGGACTAGGGCAGATAGTTCTAGGACAAGGAGAATGGCTTCAAACCGACAGAGGGCAGGGTTAGATTAGATACTAAGAAGAAATTCTTCCCTGTGAGGGTGGCGAGGCCCTGGCACAGGTTGCCCTGAGAAGCTGTGGCTGCCCCATCCCTGGAAATGTTCGAAGCCAGGTTGGACAGGGCATAGAGCGACCTTGGATAGTGGAAGGTGTCCATGCCCACAGCAGGAAGGATTGGAATGAGATGAGTTTTAAGGTCCCTTCAAACCCAAACTGTTCCATGATTCTAAGGTCCAGTGGTTGGAGCAAAGGACTTGTCACCTGGGACTGAAATTCTTGGCATCAGCACAGTTTTTATGTGTAGCCCTGGCCTGGATTTGCCATTTATGACCACAATCTGTGCTGAGCAGGTGAGGCCATATGGACACCACAAAAATAGAGATATACCAGCCATGCTCCTAATGTATAGATACAGACCACTGGCTTTGGCATGCCAGCACATCATGGAGAAATGGAGGATGGGAAAATACACTGCCAGGACCATTTTGCTAGTGCTTGGAGAACTATCATCATCACTGCAGCTGTCCCAGGCTACTGTGGCATGCTTGGCATTGGCCTCATCATGGGACCTACCTGGTACACTCTCTTGGAAACCCTAAGTCATACCCTCTTTGAGAAGAAAACTCCACAGTTGTTATGGAGAGGGAGGAAGGGAGAAGGATATCCCATTCTAACAGCACAGCAAACCCACACAGTTCACAACAGAGATTCCAGGTCCAGTTTGCAGGGGATGGAGACGTTCATTTGTGGAGAGACATGTACAAACTCAAACATCTTCTAGGCATCTAAATGACTGCCAGGGTTTCATAAATACTTGGTACCATTTATCTTCTTCCAGATTTTCAGAATGACTCAGCTCCCAGTATGTAAATTTGTATGGAGAGACAGCACTGAGTTTTCATGCAGAAAATACTGCAGAAATAGGAGTTTGATGGCGAATAAAAGGATATGAAGTTCTGGCCCAAATCCCAGATTTCAACAAATCCTTAACTTTAATTAGAAATCTAAGTTTGTGACCAAACTTGTTTTATCATTTTATTTTTCCTCAAAAAAACTTTTTTTCTTCTGTTTTATTTCCTCTTTGTTTTGTTTTCTGTTGCTCATTTGTGCTTTGCTTTTGACAAGAAAAAATGTACTCACCATGAATGGAAAGCGTCCCATTCCTCACTGCCAGGAACTTGACTCCATATGGAAATAATGGTGGAGAATAGATGCTTCCATAGAGATAGATGTGTGCTTTGTGGCGGAAAGGGGCCTCAGGGGATCCCACCTGGAGCTCTCCTCCATCAGATATCAGGATGTAATGAGCATGTAGTTCCACAGGTTCTGGCCCAGTGAACAAGAGTTTGCCTCCTGAAGACAAGAGAGTAACAAAATACAACCTTAGATCAAACAGCCAGTCATTATCTCACAGCCAAAGGAACTGTAAGAGGTGGGGAAACAAAAGTGTTTGCAACAAAATTACAAGATTAAGGGTAAAATACTATCACATTCTGCCAGATTTCCACCTTGCCCTGTACTTCTCCCCATGGATTAATCAACTCTTTACAGACCTGATTAATTCAGTCCATTTTTTGATTCTACAACAGTGTGCCTTTCTAGACTTGAGCAAGGCCAGTTAGCCTGGGCAGACATCAAAATCTCTCCAATTCCAGTGCAAGGGAGGTCTGATTGGAAAATCCCAGTTTTAACCAACTCACTCACTAAATGTTGAAAAGGGATATTCCTATTTAATTTGTATTATGTTACTTTTTAGATTACAAACTACTTGTGACAGGGAGAGGGGAAGGGAAACCGGCTTTGGAACACAAGAACTGGCAACTTGTTTAGATCAGTGGTTGATTTAATCCTGCAAACTCTTCCAGCTGCTGTTCAGAACCAGATGCTTCCAAATACAGCATAAGAAAAGAAATGTCTCCCTCTAAGCTGGATGTGAGTTGATCTCCCCATCCCATAAAACTCTCATTTCAATCCCTAATTAGAGGTTAGCTTCGCCTCAAAGCATAAGGTTTCATCCCCTTGCCAACATGTTCCTTTTACCATCTATTAGTATAACTGGATAAGATTTGTCAGTAACATAGAACTGATCCTTCGAATCCTTGTGATATTTAGTCTCAATGACTTCTTGAAGCAATGAATTCTGTGGTCTAAGTACATAATGCATGAAAAGCCATTTCTAACTCTGTTTTGACTTGAGTTTACGAGTTCTGTCAAATGCCTCCCTTGTTCTTGCCATGTGTGAGCTGGCAATCCCAGTCTGTCACCTCAGGGTGGTTTATTCCATTAGCTCCCTTCATATTTCCTCTCCTATAAATGACACCTTTACAATGGGTTTGGACAGAGTGGCCTCTCCAGCATCTTATCAC
Organism: Campylorhamphus procurvoides; assembly: GCA_013396655.1. Classification (NCBI taxonomy): domain Eukaryota; kingdom Metazoa; phylum Chordata; class Aves; order Passeriformes; family Dendrocolaptidae; genus Campylorhamphus; species Campylorhamphus procurvoides. The sequence goes on from WBMV01002991.1 coordinate 216,915, forward strand.
ACTACATATGGGATATGTCTCCCTAGTCAAGCCGTGTTTCCCAGGAGCCAGTAGAGAAAATCCCAAAGAGGTCTGGAAACCTCAGACCTCTTTACAAAGGATTTATATCACCCTCCCTTTGTGTGAAGTAGCTGATAACTCTGCCATCTCGTACCATGGCCAGCTTTTTACTGGTGTTAGCAGTTCTCAATGGTGACCTCTAAATCTACCCCACAACTGACTTTCCTTCCTCACAACTTCCTTCATGTCATGGTGGGGAGGTCCTGGCACAGGTTGCCCAGAGAAGCTGTGGCTGCTCCATCCCTGGAAGTGTTCAAGGTCAGCTTGGACAGGACTTAGAGCAACCTGGGACAGTGGGAGGTGTCTCTGCTCATGGCAGAGGGTTGGAATAAGATAGTCTTTAAGACCCCTTCCAACCCAAATTGTTCAGTGATTATGAAATTCTATAAGGATAATACCAATCCCTAGAAGAAGGATAAGGAAGATCAAATTTCTTGCTTAATTTCAGTATTGAGACTAATAAGAGGAGAGAAGTTTTAATACATAAACCTACTTTGGTCATTGCTCTTCTTTGACCAAGTCCTACCACTCTCAGTGATAAAGGAGATGCAGAGCACTCACCTGCCTTTCCCACCCAGGTCCATCCACTCCTGCTGAACATATCCTTCTTATCCTGGTCTGTATTCTTGCATGGAGGGGCTGTCATTGTTTCATTGATTTCTTAGTCTTATAACAGTCTTATAACTTAGTCCTCATTTCTCAGCCAGAATTTGAATACGGACTACCCATTAAATGCTGCCTTTCCACATTTCATTAGTTTCCACATAATTTTTTTACAGAATATACCTAACCAATGAAGGACATAAATCTCCCATTTTCTTGCTTGTAATTACTGGGAACCATGTGTTCTCTCAAAAATACCAATTCCCATATGTGTAAATTGTCTCTTTCCCTAGATATACTTTTCTATATACAAATGTATTTTTGCTAATTTCTATATAGTGTTTTTATAAAATTATTGAATACACTGCTGTAATACAGAATAAATTTCAGCTTGTTTCATGACAAACAAAATGAAATATCTGACTGTTATTCTGAGATACATCTGAGACTTCTAGAAAAATGAAATGGTCTTAATAAGGAATGCACTGTGGTGAAATTGGGAAAATAATTGAGATGGTATTATTTGGAGACTGACGGGACCATTAGATCATATGTCCTGCTGACCTGTGCACATCACACAATTGAAAAACTGGAGGAAGTCAAGTTGTCTGTGTTTGACTGCTGTGGACCCTCTGGAAAGGCAGATAATCGATCAAGTGACCTGGGGACATCACTTTACCACTTTCAGATCACCTTTTCCAGCAGCAAATTTCTCTCACTGTTCAAAATTTATGCTTTATTTCCAGGCATAGCCTGTCAAGGATGAGATTTCAGAGGTCTCTGTACCCTCCTGCATTGCACTGCAGAGAGGTGCTGCAAACAGCACTTTCTGTGAAAGTACTTACAGGTAAAGTCAAATCTCAGGCCTCCTCCAGACCAGTCAATAAGGTTTTTAAGACTCTCCTTGCAAGGAATCATCTCCAGTTCATGGAGCTGTGCACCCTCTCACACAAGCCAACACTCCTGAATTCACAAAGCCAAATCTTGTAATTCTTCTGTTCCTTTGTTACTCTTCCACACACTCTGCCTCTTGCTTGTCACTGTAAAATTAATACTACAGCCTTTTGCTTCTAAACTGGATCAGGTGGGCATACAGTCATAGAATGGTTTGGGTTGAAAGCAACCTTAAAGATCATCTCATTCCAAACTCCTGCCATGGGCAGGGACACCTTCCACTAGATCGGGTTGCTCAAAGCCCCTTCCAACCTGGCCTTGATCTTGACATCCTTGGGCCACACTGACTTCTGATCCTTTTCATCCCATTCTGAATTGCTCCCTGCCCAGCTCTTTTCTCAGCTGTGTAACTCTGCATTTGGTTTGAATGGGATCAGTGATGGCTCTCCGTTTTCTCTCAGAACATCAAAGATGTGCAGTGGTAACAAAACAGTCTTGAAAATGGTTCCCCACAAACCATTTACTTCCTGAGTTAGTACATTTAGTGTGTTCCAGCTGTCATGAGACCGTGGCAGGTGACCCTCGGTTAGTCACCACTCTATCACATGTTTGACAAAAATAACTTTAACAAACAAAATTATAAATTTCTTAGAAAATGAACAAAAGTTTTCTGACTTTTCTCCCATAACATTTCTCTCCTGACATTCAGTATAATCCCATGGTTAGTAATTTATGGATTCAACAATCTCTTACATCTAACTTCACAGTTTTCTCTTTTGACCCCTTGGTTAATATCAAACTGAGTTGACAGTAGTTTTCCCTTTTACCTGCCTGTAAATCAAATCAAGATCAGAACTTCTACAGCCCTCTGTAATCTCCCCTTGACTCTTAAATTATATTCTGTGGCCCACAAGTATCTCCTACCAGCAGTTTTAAAGTTCTTGAATGAGACTGGACCTGTTGATTTAGGTATGTATATTCTTGAAATAATATTTAACATCTTCATCCTATTAATGTTATTTAGTAATAACGGACTGCTGGTCCACCTTCTTCTTGTGATATAATTTACCATCCTGTTCCTTCCCACACTGAGAACAGAAATATTTATTAAATACTTTTGCCTTATAGCAGCAGTGTTAATAATTTTATCACCACAATCTATAAATGGAACTGTAAATCACTGCGATTTATTTCATTCCTAACATAAAAAAGACATCTTCCCTAAGGTCTTTATTGACTTCCTATGCTCTGTTCCCAAGGAAATACAGTCATTTCTGTTTCCACTTCTCTTCATACAATTTTTAATGAGTATTTTAATTGCTGCCAAGCTGCACCAGTGCACCAGGAAGGCTGGTAGCCAAAGCTGTTCCATCTTTTGATTGCAAAATCATAGTTACATCTCAAACAAGTTTTCCCAAGTTTCAGCCACATTTTGACCATCCAAAATTTTAAAGCTGTCAATAAGACAAGTTAGAAATATTAATTTCCTCACACAAACCCCTTCAGATAGAATGGCAGGGATAGAGGAATATAGGATTCCTGTGTCCTTTTTTTTTTGCAGCCATTCCAATGCACTTTGAGTCAGCCATGGGAAGACACCTGTTTCCCATAAGGATCTGGCATTTGTCTCCTTCTGTCCTGTCTCCAGAGGGTCTCTGGTAGAAGAGTAGAGTATGTTCATCATCCTCCCTGCATGAGCAGTGCTGAGACACAACAGAGCACAAGAGAGAGCTGTGCTTTGGTCTAGAAAACTAGGAAGGAGTGAGAAGAACACAGCTTGCACTTACCTGGAGATTCCTGTTCCTACAGAACAGCAGCTGCTTGACCAGCAACAGTTAATGTTTTTGGAATGGGTGTTAACACCAGCTGTGCACTGTCTCTTGTGCTCTTTTCTGTACAAGGTGGCTTTGGCATGTCAGTAGCTCGCCCTCAAACAGCTCCTAAAAATCACTGTCTGCCTTCTTACACATGTCCAGTCCTCTGTGATTCTACCTCCCATTTGCTCCCTTCCTTCTTCTTAAACCTCCCTGTTCCTTAGTAACAGGCTAAGTATGTGTCAGTTGTCCTGAATGACTTTTCCCTCTGTTTATTTAAAGATTTTCCATATCTGTTGTGGATTTCCAAGTGTCTGAGAAGCTTGGATGCTGGTGACTGCTCTACACTAAGTACAAGCACAAACAAGATTCCCACCATGTCCCAGCAGCAGCAAGAATGCTGGCAGGAGCTGTGCATGCAAGCTTGACCCTTCCTGGGTGAAATTATAGATGTGTTAAAGTTGGATAAGACCTCTAAGATAATTGAGTCCAACCCTTAACCCAGGACTGCCAAGGTCACGACAAAACCATGTCTCCATGCATCACATCCACAAGGGGGTTTTTAACACTTCCAGGGATGGTGACTCCCCCACTGCCCTGGGAAGCCTGTTCCAATGCTTGGCCACCCTTTCAGTGAAGACATTGCTCCTAATATCCAATCTACACCTCTCCTGGGACAGCTTGAGGCTGTTCCTTCTCGTTCTGTCCCTTGCTCTGTGGGAGCAGAGCCCCATGCACCCACAGCTCCCCCCTCCTGTCAGGCAGTTGTAGAGAGCCAGAAGGTCCCCCCGAGCCTCCTTTTCTCCAGTCTGAGCCCCTCCAGGTCCCTCAGTTGCTCCACATCAAACTTGTGCTCCAGACCCTTCCCCAGCTCCATTTCCAAAGAGCAGAATTCCAGATCCCTTCTTTGGATATGCTAATCCCTTACATAAGCAAGGTTTCCTCCCTGCAGGTAAAAATTTGGATGCAAAGGAATAATAATGATTGGACTTCAAGGCAGGGTTGTTGTCTGGCTTTTGGGTTTCTCTTGCATCCCTAGATGCAATGGCAACCCAAGCACAGTTGGCAATGACACAAAGAATTGCAAGATCAAGGCCACCAGAAGGCTTTATCTTAGGAAGAAGTTCTTCCCTGTGAGGGTGGTGAGGCCCCTGGCACAGGTTGCCCAGAGAAGCTGTGGCTGCCCCACCCCTGGAAGTGTCCAAGGCCAGGTTGGACAGGGCTTGGAATAACGGGCTAGTGGAAGGTGTCCCTGCCCATGGCAGGGGGTTTGGAATAAGATGGTTTTTAAGGTCCCTTCCAACCCAAACCATTCAGTGATTGTATGATTTGCTCCATGTGACTCTTTGGCTTTCCCTTAGAAGCAGCAGTCGGACCCAACACGTAACCACAGGAAGTGGATAGATCAGCTACACTCATGGTCACACCATGTTACTGTTGGGCTCTGGATGTTTGCAAAGCTTCTGAAACTCTCCCTGAACAAATCCAAAAGGCACTCGGTCTCTGGGAGAAAACAAAGTGAAAAAGTTCAACTGCTGAGGATAAAAGAAGAGCAACACCACAGAAAAGAAAAGAAAGCACTGGTTGGGATTCATTTAGCCATTTATCAAGTCTATGTGTAAAACAAACTCTGGCCAAACTTAGAAATACTGTCAAAAAATTGCATATTGTCCCTCTAACCCTCTCTGTATCTCCGTAGTTTCTGTCAGGTCAGAATAAATATACAGCTGCTGCTTTACAAGGTTGTCTTCCCCTTTTTTTAAAAAAGAAAATAAAAGTTATGCTTCCTTCTTTTATTGCACTTGACCTCTCCTCTGGAAGCAGAAAGCAAGAATATTGCTCAACTGAGCCTTTGGCTGTGACCCTCAAATTGCTTGTTATGGCTGCACAGGAAAGCAAAGTCCTACACATGACCTTGAGGGTGATTTTATAAAAATCAATCAAGCACTGTTATGATGGCCTCCCCACCAAGCAAAATAAATACAATTAAGGTCATAATCACTTCTGTACAGTAATGTGCAAATTCAATGGGTCTCTTTAGGTGGACTGAGGGACAGAGGGGAGGAATATGTTGAGGCTATTTGATACTTTGTGAGAACATCAGAAGCACCATTCTTCTCAATTAACCCAGCAATTAGCCTCCACCTCTCTGCACACACAGAAAAGAAATTGTTCTTTATCTGTCTTTAGAAAAGGGGGGGAAAAAGGAGGACAAGAAAGAGAAAAAAACAACAAGGCAATTCCATCCATCCCACAGGAGGAGAGAGGCAGCCAGACCAAATAATTACCAAAAAAATTAATATTAAACAAAACAAACTTGATAATAAAGAAAACAAACCTGATAATGAGGTGGGAGGTTAATCTACTGTGTGAGTGACTACAGCAGCATCATGCCATTGGCAGAACCAGCTTTGTGGAAAGAGATTTATCTTCTGAAGTCTTTGGAAAGTGGTGGAGGGCACAACCAAAAGGAAAGGAATTTGAAACTTAATTTATGAATACTTCACTTGGTCAGCTGTCTGGACTGGCTCATGCAAAGCCACAGTCCAGGTATCCACAACATTACTATGGAAAGAAGCTGCATCACACACTCTGAGAACGAAAAAGATCAAATAACAACGGAGTAGAAGATTAGGAAGACTGCTGTGGGAAGTTTCTCCTTGCCTCTGTCATGAAGATTCACACTTTCAGGTCTAGCAGCTTATCTCCTTTCTCAAAAACCATATTTTTTAAAGAAAGGTTCCTTCCAACATATGTGTTCACATAATACATAAAAGTGATGCTGATACTTCTCTTTCAGGTTGTGATTTAAAGTGCTCTAGAGATTTCCTGAACTCCAAGGGGAGTGAAGTCTGCATTACAAAGTGCACCTTTCACATGGAGAGCTTTTCCTTCATCACCTGTTGAGGCCACACCTTGCACTCTCTGCTGATATAAGTTATTCTTCCTGATGAACAGCTCACTAGGGATTTAGGATAAAAGTGACTTATTTAGATTTAGTTCTACTTCAGATATTTAGCCCTGCTTCATATTCAGATTTAATTCTGGTTCTCTATGTAAAGCTGAATACATTGTCAAAGCAAGCAAACTACAAGAAAGGTGCTGGATAGTCACAAGACATTTTTTGTTTAAAAATCAAGCATGGAAAAAACCAGCAACAAAATTGTCTTATTTATCACTACTTCAAGTTGCAGAAAAATTCCTCTGCATGGAAAAGGATTTGCAGATTGAAAGCTCATCTTCTCAACTGGGCTATTCCTTTCCATAACAGTGCAGGAAAGATCTGCTCTGGTTGTTCCATGACCATGAATAATTTGAATTCCCACAGCCTTCAGCTTGATCTTAGCAGCTCCTCTCACTTGGTGTTTCACATGACAAAGCCCTGGAATCCATCCCCTGCTCAGAAGTTCCATCCCTGGCAAGCATCCCTGAGTGAAAACAGCAGGATGCAACTGCTGGAGCTGGAATAGCTTTGCTTGATCCTGTACAACAAGGCTGCAGTGTGGCAGCCCAGTTATTGCTCATTCTCCAGCTCTAAGTCTGTGCCTGGTAGGGCCTCCAAGCAGGAAAAAAACAAAAATCTCAAAGGAACTAAAACCCTCCTGTGCACAGGAAGAGGAATGCAGACTCTATGAACATTAAAAAAGTCAATTATTTCATGGCTTTGTCACCTGAACTCTGTTGACTTGCTCACATTCCAATGAGCCAAAAGGTTGTCACGGCTGAAGAAGATGCAAAGGAAAACTTTGTTAAATTGGCTCCATCCGAAAGGCTGCTTGCACAAAGAGCCCAAAATTCATTCTCCACCTCCCTGAGAATGTTCCTTCATGTTCATAGCATACAGGGACAAATCCCAAACCAGCTGTGAATTCAAATGTCCATGTATTTCCACCAGGACATCACTAACACACTAAAAAGTCAAGCTGGTATTCCAGGATTTTTTTGGATGGAGGCCTTAACCCATCCCTGGGAGAGGAACCAGCAGCTGCTTCAGTACTCTCAGACAGAAATCTTCTCCCAAACCTGACAAGCCTGTGTTTTTTGGCTTGCTGTGCTCACAGCCATCTGTTCAGATGGCACATGCTCCTTGTAAGCTGATCAGGCTCTTCCCTTAGAACTCAGGAAAGAGGCAAAGGCAATTCTGAGCAGCAGCCCAGAAGATGCTGCCACAGGTGTATCTCCTTGAAAGAAGTCCTTCTGTTTTGCAGCTCTTAGGTAACCTCTGAGATGCCTAGCAATGCCTTTGATGGATTTGCAAAAGGAGAGCTGACATGGTGGGGAAGAAATGTGGACACTCTGTGGTGGCTTTAAGCACGTATGACATCATGTAGGATCTAATGAAGGAACTTCCAGGTGAGCCTTGTGGAGGCATCAGGCAAACACCACACATAGAGGTGTGATGAAAAAAAGAAATCCTTGGGCTGGTATTTCATGTCCCCAAGTGACAGACAAGCATTAAGTGCACATTTGGAAGATCTTCTTTACTGTGAGGGTGGGGAGGCCCTGGCACGGGTTGCCCAGAGAAGCTGTGGCTGCCCCATCCCTGGAAAAGCTCAAGGGCAGGTTGGACAGGGCTTGGAGCAACCTGGGATAGTGGGAGGTGTCCCTGCCTCAACAGGGGGTTGAAATGTGATGATATTTAAGGTCTCTTCCAACTCAAACCCTTCTATGACAGTGATTAGAGGAAGGAGATGGTGCTGCTTCAGGTTTCAGCCTGGTCTCTGCCAGAGATGTGTTAAGTTCCTTGGCCAGGATTATCTTCCATGGATCTGCTCACTGTGCAACATCCCAGAAGAGTCTCAAGAGCTACTAAAGTTACAGCAAATCAATTTAATTCACAGGTGAGAGCCCTGGGAGTCCAATGGACATGTTGTAAATCATCTGAAAGACAATGGCAAAAGAAACCTGTTGTCTGTACCCAAACATTCAGCAGGGTTTGCAGCTGGGGGAAGATCTAAAAAAAACAAAACCAAAACCACCCCACGCCTTAAGTTTCTACAGATTCAGGGCATCAAAAACTCTTCCTCTAGGAATGTCCACCTCTGCCAGTTGCACCGTACTGGATAATACTGAATTCCTGCAGCAAAATGTACTAACAAATAAAGAACTGATGCCTTTCACTGTTTTTCCATGAAAACAGACGGAATTTTAAAGCTCTGAGACTAATTATTGCAGGCTCACTGTAAAAACATAGGAAAATATCACACAGTGACAGAGAGAAATTGGGCTGACTTTTCTTCCTTTTAAATCTCAATTAAAAAATACATTGGATGAAATTTCCCATTAGCTGGTACTATTTGTATATCCCATGTTCTTCCTTTAATTAAAAAACATGCTTATTGCAATACTGCCAGAATCGCTTTTACGGTATTTTAATTGTAATGTCTCTGCCTGATTAAAAAAAGAAAATATGAACTGGAAACTGCCTGGGAAAAAAAAAAATCACAATGCACATCCCAAATGGGTTGATCAAAATGGCACAGGCAACACTGCAACACAAGCAGGTTCCAACTGTACCTACTGACAAGGGATTTTAAAATTGATTTAGGGACTCATTGATACTAGAGAGAGGAAAACAGAGGGAAAAGCTTTTTTCTTCTTTCAGTGAATTCAAACCCAATCTTTATCAGCAGTGACTGAAGCACTAGCTGAGAACTATTCAAGCAGGTATATTAGTGAATATTTGATGTTCTTTGCTAATAGCATCAAAGATGAGGAAAAGACAAGCAAAATCAAAATCTGTGCTTCCCTCTCCCCAGATCTACTTACAGGACCCAGACTAACCACAGTCTGATCAAAGCACGGATTAAAAGAAATACAAAATATTCATAGAATCATGAAATCATAGAACCATAAAAACGATTGTGTTGGAAGGGACCTTAAAGCTCATCTCATTCCATGGGCAGGGACACCTTCCACTACCCCAGAATGCTCCAAGCCCTGTCCAGCCTGGACTTCAACACTTCCAGAGATGGACCATCAACAACTTCTCTGGGCAACCTGTGCCAGGGCCTCCCCACCCCCACAGTAAAGAATTTCTCCTTCATAGTCAATCTAGCCCAGCCCTTCACCCATTTTAAGCCGTTCCCTCTTGTCCTGTCACTCCGTGTCCTTGGTAACAGTTCATCTCCAGATTTCTTTTACTCTTTCTTGGTGGATAAACATTGCTCCTGTGATGTGAGTTCAAAATCAGACAATAATTCAGACTAGCTCAGATGCTGGAAACTGAGTGCACAAATTTTAACACAGATGAGGTGGACCAGACTTTTCTGAAGACCTCAGCCTGGAGTCTGGCTGTGGAAGAGGGAACTGGCAGGCTGGTTTCAGCAGAACTGCTAAGATGCAGCAGTGATACAAATGCCAGGGGATGGGAAGAGCTGTGACAAGGAAAGTGATTGACCCTCCTTCACTGGCATTAGTGAGGCCATTCCTCAAGTCCTGTGCCCAGTTCTGGGCTCCTCACTACGAGACAGACATTGAGGTGCTGGAGTGTGTTCAGAGAGGGAAAATGGAGCTGGGGATGGGTATAGAGAGTCAGTCAAATGAGGAGTGGCTGAGGGAGCTGGGGTTGTTTGTCCTGAAGAAAGGGAGGCTCAGGGGGGACCTTCTCACTCTCCACAAGTACTTGACAGGATGTTTTAGAAAGATGGAATTTGGCCTCTTCTCCTAACAAGAGGCAGGACAAGAGGAAATGGCCTCAAGCTGTGCCAGGGGAGGTTCAAGCTGGACATCAGCAAGTACTTCTTCAGCATTCAAATGCTTGAAAGGGTTGTCAAGCATTGGAATGGACTGTCCAGGGAGGATGGTAGTCACCATCCATGGAAGTGTTCACGGAATGACTAGACTTGGTCACTGAGTGCTATGGTTTAGTTGACAAGGTGGTATTCAGTCAAAGGCTGGACTTGACGGTTTTAGAGGTCTTTTCCACCCCAAAATTCATCCCCAAGGCATTCCTGAAAGACCAGGCAGCCTATTTTCTGTGTGTCCAGACCTCCCTAGACCACTATAATTTCAGACAAAGGCAACAACACATGTCTGAGGTATCAACCCATCAAACACAAAGAAGCTCCCCCAGTGTAAGCCCTGTGCAAAGGAAATTTCCATCTGTCCTGGGTTATCATAAATATTTCCATACTTGTGATGTCGGGATTACAAAAATAACTGCAATCTGCTGAACATATAGAATTATCTACAGTCTGTCTATCTTGTATCTCTTCCCCAATCTGTCTTGTCTGAGCTGTTTCACAGTCTGACTATTAAACTTTCCACTGCCAATAACCACGTGCTCATGCTCTGGTTTTTGAGGAGAGGGAGAAACTCCTGAGCCCCCATGGCAGTGAGCAGGACCCAGCTGCTTAATCCTTATTTTCTATTGTTTTCACCTCCAGATCTTCTGCCCAGACAGTCTGATCACTGCCTGAACCATTATGTGTTTTGGGCTATATGTTAATACAGCCAAAGAAGGGTCACTTTGAGGCCATACATGAAGCTGGTGTCCTTGTTGTAATACTCCTTTAAATAAATTCTACATAAGGCTCTCTAAACAGTTTCTACAGTGTTGAAATCATTATAAGGATGTACAAACAGGTGCAGTATTCAAAATCCTCATTGTGTCTTAAAAGAGAATTTCAAGAAATGAGTTTGTTTGGTTTGTCAGATATAGCACCAAAAGATGGGCAGTAGAGCATCAATGGAATCAGTAGCATTAAAGCTCTTTTCATTTTCACTTTGTGAGTGCACAGACAGTCTGCTGCTGAGTCATGAAAGCCAAAGGGAGCAGAGCTACAATTTGATTCCATTCTCCAGATCTCACTGAAAAAAACCTCTTCAGCTAGAATAGGAATGGGACATTTCAATCAAAGCACATACCTACACCCAACTACAGGTTAGGGGTTTATTGTCATGCCCATCTTGTACCTGGGGAAAGTGGTCAATTATTTGACATGCTCACAGAGTCAGGAGTTGCTGCTCTGAGGGGATCACCAAACTGTGATTCATCTATAAACAGGTATCTATAAACATATAAGATGAACGAGTTCTTAGTGATGTGTGCTTCTATCAATATGGAAGCCTAAACAACTCCCCTGAGCTGAAATAAGGGCAAGACTAGGAAAGATAAATCTCAGCCTCATTTCAGAGAAGATTCAGCATATCTTGACTCCAACTCTAACCAAGACTAAACAGCCAGAGAAACCATGGGGATGGATGCTACAAGCAACTTCACAAAGCTCAAATAAACAACGTCTGTGCAGGTTTCTGCTTCGAAAAAGTTTGGTCCCTATGTAAGGCAAGTAGCAATGGAGAAAATAATAACATCTTGAATATTTTAATGCTGTTTTCCTAACTGAATTGACATTATAAACCAAGCTTCTTGGAAAACATGATAAAGAAGAGGAATGATTTGAATGTCAGATGAGCCAGAGTCATAAAGATACTCCTCCAGACTTCATTAAATTCAATCAGACCTCTGGTAGTTTCATGAGTACTGACTCATAGATCCAATGTGCCTGTCAGTAGGTCCAAAGTTCAAAGCATTCCTACTGCAATATTGTGCCCCAAATCTTCACGAAGTCAGCGACTGAGCCCCAAAATCCTCACCCAGATTTTCAGCCAAATGCCTCAGAAATCTGGGGTTCTGAACTGTCTCCTCCACTGCGTCACGATCCCAATGAAGTTAAGAAGAATCACAAATCATAGATTTAAGATTTTCACTGGAGAAGAAAATTATACCAAAATGTTTCACCCTTTTTAATCTCAAAATCTCACTTGATTTTTAATTTTGTTTTTAAACAGGAATGATGCCTGGTATAGCTATTCTTGAAAACCTCTGAAAACACACTGAACAACTTTGATCATTTATGGGCGTGTTCTCACAATAGAGAAAAACTTAGAAAGATCTTGGTTTATAAAATGAACATTCAAATTTAGATTAAAATGTAATTGTCAAATGTATGATTTTCATTGTCATCTCAATGAAAAACTAGTATATTTAGCATCCTTTTAATATAAAATCATTTTTACCAGCAAAGATTCAGGTCCTTCAATGTTTAAAAACTCCTGTTTTCACTTTTGAGCTGTTTCAGCAGAGGCTTAACTTTGAGCAAGCAATTTCACCAGCACAACTCATTCCCTTAGTACCAAGCATGTGCACAATAGTTTTCACAACCAGGGTATAATTTCCAGAAGTGAGAATTTCTGGTATAGAATTACAAGTAGTTTAAATTCTTACTTTGAAACCCACAGAGATCTACCTGTCTTGAACTTATTCTGGGTCTGTGTGCAGGTTCCTGAAGCTGGCAAACCCAGTTTTTCTCCCCATCACTGTTATTTACTGTCCACCAGCTGTGCTCTAGGATTTTAGATTATTAATTACATTTGATGGTTGCGACCTGCAATTCTGTAATATCATTAATTTTGTCAAGGCGTTTGTGACATGCCTGCCTCAAAGATGCCAAACAGAACAGAGCTGACTATTGTTATCAGCAGTGCCATTATCACTGAACACTGCTCAGGACAGCAGCAATTTTGGTAGCTGCGGGAAAGAAAAAGGGGGGAAAGCATTTCTGTTTATATTGTCATTATGCCTCAAACAACATAAATGATCCCTATGCATATAGAATAATTAAATGCTTCCCCCATCCCCATTGTGTGTATCAAGAAGAAACTCAGCCTGACTGACCATGCATCTCCACTGATTCTGGAGGTGGGGAATGGAAGGGGGCATCACCGGTACTAAGAATTCCCAGGCCTGGATGAAGAGAAGCAGCGAACCCCCCTTGTGCAGACCTTTGAGATGCAGCAGGTTGAGGATGCGGGTGCTGGTCCCCAACAGCAGGGTCCGGCCACCTTCTATCGTGACGTTATCGCCATCTCGCGGCTGGTGGCCAGCAGGCCAGCTGGAGTCCTCGTCCCACCGGCCACAAAACTGCAGGGCAGGCTGGAAAGAAAAAGATCCAGAGAAGTTCAAAGCTCGGCCCTTCCCGTCCTTCAAGAAGCCAACTTGCGCAGAGCACCGTGGAGGGGATGCCAAGACCACGTTGTGCATCATGGCTTTGGCATCTCCTCTGCCCTGCTCTAGGCAAGCTGGATCCAAAGGGAATCCTGTGTAGGGCAAAGGAATAGAGAAACACTGAGGTTGGAGAGGTTTCTGGCCTTCAGAAACGCCTGCCACAATTCGGGGGTTGCTCCTTGTCTTGTTCTGCCCTGGGGAATGAAGGGCTTGCTGCAGGTCTGGCTGTGGAACAACCACAGGTTTCCTGGCGTGTGTCTCTCTCTGCCTCCCAAAAAAAGCAGAACTGCACTGCTGTTTTCTGGCAATACCTTAAAAATAGCCTGAAGAATTTAGAATTAAAACACCCTGCTAGACGGGCAGTATTTTGCTTTAGAGGATTTTTTTTCAAAGACTCTCCTGCCACACATTGAGAGAGACATTCCTCCTTTCAAATACCTTTTTAGCTTTCTCAGCTTATCTGGTGTTATTATTGCCTCTGCTTTGATGGCTTGTACATCAGTTCCAAATAAAGCACTGAATAACTCAAAGACAGCAAAGAGACTGACTCACAACAAGGAAAGCTAAAATGATGCCTCTGTGTTTCAAATCATGGCTCCTCCTCACCTCTAAACTTTGGGCATGCACTTTGTAGTGAAGGTGTCATAGAATCACAGAATAGTTTGGAAAGATCCTTAAAGATCCCCTAGTTCCAACCCCCCTGCCATGGGCGGACACACCTTCCACTAGACCAGGTTGTTTAGGGTCTTATTTAGCCAATTTCTTCAGGAATGTGTGAATACTTTTGCATGGACACGTGTGCACAAGTGTGGACATAGACAACCATAATATATTATTTGGTCTCATACGTGAATTAGCAAGAACATCTTCAGCTCATCTGAGGTGGAGAGGGGAACCAGACATGGAAATATTTGTGGTCCTCAGTGGGTTGTGCTAAACTGAAACAGCTGTGGAAAGAATAACCTCAAAACTAAAGCAAAATTTCTCTGTTTTCAAACTGAGCACATCATGAGCATTAAAGCTCTTGCTGTGGAGCTGCAATGGTTTTATACAATGCTTCCCATAGCACTGTCCCTGAGCAACCTGGTCTAGGGGAAGGTGTCCCTGCCCATGGCAGGAGTTGGAACAAAATGATCTACAAGGTCCCTTCCAACTCAAACCATTCTGGGATTCTAGGATTCTAATTATTTATACCAGGGAATCGGTGGTGGTTCCCAGGCTAAATGATACAACTGGTTGATGTCCATTCTGGGTGGATGCTGCTATTTTCTGTGTTTCACCCGTTCTATGATTTCCCTGCAAAGGAAATTTACTTAGTTCAGTCTAGACTGAAACCTGGAACTACATTAACACAAACACAGTGAAAACATCTAAGGAACTAAATCTCTGATGTCAGAGGAATTTAACCACCTCATTATCGAAGTACAGATAAGCCTTCACATATGTACATAACTGCTACAGAGAGTAGTTTCTCCAAGGTTGCTCAGTGTAATAGGGCAAGTTTCATTTACATTAGACGTAAATATATAAGTATATATTTCAGAGATTTAGGATGAAATTCCTGCTGAAATGATAAATATCTTTATCCACTGTCTTTCCAGAGAGACTGTGAATTACTCTTCAGTGCCGGTGCTTTGAAGCAGATTGTATGTAGTATACAAGAGTATACTGCAAATCCACTGAAAAGGCAGCTAATTAAACTTGGCTTTATCTCAGAGCAAGGAACAGAGGAGCATACAGTCCATGGAAAGATGCACATATCCTGGATACACTGCTTATCAAGCCAACTGTAATACAATATTACGGGCAAAAACACTGCCAATGCCACCAGCAAAACACTTCATGATGCAGTTTTAAGTGGTGGGATCCATCAGAACATTTAGGAAAGAAGGTTTATGAAAGGGCTTAAAGTCACTTTTATGTCACACTAACCCTCTCAAGTCACCCAGAACCCCTCAGTTAACTCTAAGGGGAAAGCAAGACCACAAGGAATATACCAGGCTGCTCTTGCTAGCACCAAAAATCTTAGGATGCTGTTGATAGGAGCCTTGCAAGAGTTAAGAAGACTAAACTCCTCTTCGTATTGTGACTTCTTTTTTAAAGATGTTTCCCCTTTCTAAATACAAAATACTCTAATTCTTCATGTAAGCTTCTCCTCATACAACACCGGTGTTTAAACTCTTGCTGGAGTTCTGCTGTCACCTCTTAGAAGACCCTGTATCCATTCAGTTCTACCACCACCCTCAGGAATAAAAGCCTCAGTGCTCATCCATGACAGTGACATCACAGAATCACAGAATGGTTTGGGTTAGAAGGGACCTTAAAGATAATCTCATTCCAACTCCCTGCCATGGGCAGGGACACCTTCCCCTAGACCAGGTTGTTCCAAGTCCCATCCAGCCTGGCCCTGGACGCTTTCTTAGACACAGCTTCTCTGGGAAACCTGTGCCAGGGCCTCACCATCACAGGAAAAAAATTCTCCCTAATATCCAATCTAGCCCTGCCCTCTGTCAGTTTGAAGCTATTCCCCCTTGTCCTGTCCCTCCATCCCTTGTCCCAAGTCCCTCTCCAACTCTTCTGGAGCCCCTTTAGGCTCTGGAAGGGCTCTCATGTCTCCCTAGAGCCTTCCCTTCTCCAGATGAACACCCTTAGCTCTCCTAGCCTGGCTCCAGAGCAGAGAGTGTCCAGCCCTGGAGAATCTCTGTGACCTCCTCTGGACTCACTCCAGCAGCTCCATGTCCTCCTTACATTGTAAGCCAAATAGCTCAATGCAGGACCCCTACTGGAGTCTCACAAGAGTAAGACATAAAAAATGGTTGAAACCATCTAGGAAGCTAAGACCTATTAACCATCTTAAGAATGCAACTCAGAAAATATACAAATATTCTGAATCAAGTTCACTGTTATCTAGATGGTATATTTGTCCCCAGTAAGATGCAGCCCCTACACCATCAACCTAAACAAAGACAAGTTCTATTGCTCAAAAGAAAGTTTACTACACAAAAAATTATTATATAGAGGGAGGAAATGGGTTGATCAAGGTCATAAAAGTCTCTATTATTCTACCCAGTCCATACTTAAAGTTTTCCCATGAGAAGACACTTGGCTTAGTCTACTCCCATGGTCACCACCTGCCTGTGCATGCTTCAAATGATTTCTGATTTGTATTGTTGTTTGTTTGTTTTTTTAAATACAAATAAACAGACAAACATCAACCAATAACACAAGACAAAGAGCAGTTTATAATCACTTGTACCATCCCTGCATTATCATGAAGAGAATAAATCTAAAGAATATGTCCCAAGAGGAAAAAGATGTTTTGTTCAAGGAACACACATTAAATTACCATGGAGGAATGTACAAGGAGGGGTAGAGGGAAGTCAGAGCTGCAGGGTCTGAGGAAAGATTTCATTTGGTAACCCTTCTCCTGCAATCCTACACCCTTCCCTAGAATGAAAGATCACCTCCCTAAGATCCTTGAAAGAAGAAGGTGTGGTCTAGTGCAAGGCTAGTGAAATGGTCACCTGCCCTGAACCATCAGTAGAGTTTGCCAGCACTTTGTGAATCCTGTGTGATTATCCTTCCTGTTTCCTGGGAGTAAAGCATGGGAACGGCAATGGAATTCTTCAGTTCCTTTGCTGAATGGTGATGGTGGTTATGTCCGGTTCTTTTTAAGCAGCCCATGGTAAAATTACATGAACTGATACATAAACTAATTGCATATCCCTCATCAAGCAGGGTGGGTGACAGTCACAGGTCTAGAAACCCACACTCTCATCTGGCCCCTCTAGTTTCCTTCCTGTCTTGTCTAGTTGGCCTGTTATCAATATAGGACTGGTTGCAGCCCACACTGACCCTACAGACACCAAATACCATCTCTGTGTGCTAAGAGTGACATGGGGGACTTTGCTACCCTGCAGTCTGAGCCCACTCTTAGGACCACTGGGATGGACCAACTCATCTGAGACACCAAAGAAAAAACAGTGAGCCAGCCATATTATCCCTTAGAAGATTGTAAAACCATGTCTTAAACATCTTCCATCATGCACCTTGCCTTTGCCTTCACCTGAGCAAGATGGGAACATCCTTCTCACTGTTATTTCTCAGAAGAAAAACTCTTTATTTTTCCACTTCTTCCCCTGCTTGGCACCCAGTGTTTGACCTCTGGTGTTTAATTTAAATAGTTCTCAGTCAGACTGAGGAGCAGCAGCAGCTGCAAGCACCAGGGCCATGGCTGAGTGCCCATCCCACGCGTGCTTGTTGAATGAACCAGCAGGAATCTGCAGAGCCAAGGAAAGCTGCGTGTCAGCCACTGGGCATTTGCCTCCTGTGCTTTTTCCAGCTTCAGAAAAAATGCAGGGAGCTTGAAAATCAGGATGGGAGAAAGAGGAGCTGGCATAAACCAGACCCTGAATGGTGAAGCTGGATCTGGCAGGCAGCAGCTGCTGCAGCGAGGTGGCAGCTTCACACTCTGGCTTCAGTGTGTAGCAGAGTTGGGAAGATGATTTGGGGGAAATGGAGCTTATGAGACCATAACACTTCTGCAGCCCCATCTGTGTCACTGTCAGAGCTCACACTTGAACTTGGCAATTTCAACTAGGTTTAACAGGAGGAGAGAGACCACAAAGAAGCTGCAGACATGCATGGTTCATGAAAATCAGTAGCTAAATTGAGGCAAGAGACCCTCCTGGTGGTTTCCCCAAGGAAACAAGTATAACATGAACTGAACACTTAAAATGGTCACCCAAACTTTTGCAGGATGTGTCCCCACATCACACATGCACAGGAAACCCACCCTGGCAGCATTTCATGTTTTGAATCCAGCACAGCAGACAACACTAATTCAGTAGGGAACCAAACCTGCAAAATGTGGGCAGAAATTGGGTAGGGAATCACCAGCACTGGGAATCCCTAAGGAACCAGTTGCCCTTCTGGGGGACCAAAGATCAGAAGGAGTAGGGAGGGAATCTGACCTGAAAATTCAATAAGCAGAGTTCTGCAATACCTTTTCACCTCTGACATCCATTTGGACCCTGTCATGCCCACACCAAATTTTATTTACTAGGAAAAGGTTCTTCACCCAGGGGGTGATTGGGTGCCAGAACAGGCTCCCAAGGGAAGTGGCCATGGCCTGATGGAGTCCAAGAAGTGCTTGAACAACTCTCTGAGGCACATGGTGAGATTTTTGGGATTGTCCTATACAGAGCCAGGAGCTGGACTCAATAATGCTGGTGGGTCCCTTCCAACTCAGAATATTCTAGGATTCCACACACAACTCTTATCATGTTCACACTATGTGTACCAATACCACAGCTTGTTTATAACACAGGTTAATTTGAGAGTGGTATCAACTTCTTTCCAGTTAGCTCTCCAAAATAATGAACAAATTATGTAAATGTATCATAACATTTTCATAGCATGCAATTAAAGGTGCACAATGTCCTTACAACTCAGCACATTATCCCCTTCCTCTCTGCTGCAACTTCTTTTTCTATTTTCAGGCAAATTTCTCTCCTTTTTATGATTTTTAGCTGCTGCCGTTGTCAGCCAGCCTGGGGTTGCCTTTATGCCAACCTCCGGGGACACGATCTTCCAGTATCAGTTTCTCAACCTGTGACTACCAGGGCTCAGAAAGACCAGCAGCCACCACAACAAATGAATAAATAACAGTGATATACTGGCATTCCCACACAGGCTGGCAAACAATTCGCAAACAGGAAGTATACCAAAATGCAAGGTTTGGGCTTAAAAAGGTTGTGAAACTCCTGTTTAGACACAGTATAGGTCTTTTGATCACACTTTGTGGTTACTTTACAATTTGTTTAGTTGAGTGGGTTTTGTTTAGAAAAAGGACTGAAAAAGAACTGCAACAATCGTTACAGACACTGAGATAAGAGCCTTTATTCTCTGATCAGAAAGCAAAGAAATTTTAAAATAAAACCAATAAAAGTGATGTGGTTAAATGCAGGTTCTGCTTCCTGCTGTGCTCATTATTTTCCTTTCTTCCCCAAGGTATTAGGACAAAATTCTTTACTTTGAGAAAGTAAAAGTCCAGAGAAGCTGTGGCTGCCCCATCCCTGGAAGTGTTCAAGGGCAGGTGGGATGGGGCTTGAAGCAACCTGGGCTAGTAGAAGTGTCCCTGCCTATGGTAGGGAATTGGAATAATATGATATTTGAGGTCCCTTCCAACCCAAAATCATCCTGTGATTCCATGAATCCGGGCTGTGGGTTCCAGCTGAGGGTTACCTGCAACACGGCCACAGAGAGAAACCTGAAATCAGCAGGGTTTCCCCCGCTCCACCCCTGACTGCCAGTTTTATCCTTTCCCCCAGACATATCCAACACGACAGGGAGCACAGGAGGAATGTTCATCCCTCCCGGAGTGCACGGCCACGAGCAAGCACAGGTTTGGAACGGAGCCTGCACAGCCAAGATTGACACCCACGAGGGCAGCCTTTCCTTGGTGCTGACAGATTGCCATTTAACCAGCAAGTACCGAGAGCAAGTGTTCCTGTCCTCAGTCACCACGGAGAGACAAGGTTAACATTTCAAGTGATGGAGTACAGCGGATATTTCCCCCACGCCGCAGAGCCAGGACTCCACACCACATTTGAAAACACTTTAATTTCAGTGATGGATACAGGGAGCTCACTTTCCAGGCTGTGAACTCTTGACAGCTTCTCGGTTTAATACATCAGGAAAAGATTTACGCCCCCTCACCCAACTCCCATCCACCTGAAGGAAAGAAAAATGTATATTTGGAGGAGACAAAAGAGGAGGGGAGATATTTTATTGCACTAGATGTCTTTTACAAGGGAAGTATTTTCAGCCATCTGCTCTAATTATTCCTCCTGTATTGGCCACCATCTTCGTGCAACAATAGAAATAATTATCTCCTCAAGGGCAGAAAAAAAAATATTTACAGAAACAAACAAAAGTTGATTATTTTTAGCTCCTAGGGAAAAAAAGAAAGAAGCTACTTCTTAATGAAGGAGCAATTAGGAAGGTGGGTAGAACATCTATAATTAAACCAGACAAATTGGTGCAGGCTCCTCCCTCCTACACACACTTGAAAGGGATGCAAATGCATGTTATTTGCTACAGTCAGTGGAGTTAACAAGCAAAATGCTGCCCAGTGCCCAAAGAAGCTGAACCTGTCTCTTAGCATCATTCCCTGTCTCTCTTCTCTGTCACACCTCTAACCCCTTGCCAAATTAACTGAAAAATGCTCACTATAACTATAGAATTAAAGAATTTCAATTGGCATAGGTAGGTCTTCCTCTGCATAACCAGCATCCCTGCGACAGGAATCATAGGATACTCTCTCATCCTGCTGTTGTAAGAACAGTGTCCTGCCTGCACTTCACCACTCAGTGTAAAAATGTGCTTTTTTTTCTACATAAACCAAAACCAAATGAGGAATTTCGCAATAATATTTTCATTCCTGGCAGTGAATAAGGATTTGGCTAACAGAGAGAATAAAGACATATATGCAGCTTGATGGCAAGATGGAATGGGGTCAACTCAAAGAGAACAGAAAATACCTTTTATGGTGCAAAAAACAAGTATGAGCAGCAAGAAAAAAAGTACTCTCTCTACCAAGAGAACAGTTCAACCCCTTATTTTGTAGAGAAATATATGGATTTAGAGTTCCACGTGGAAATAAGTAGGATTTAACTGTTATGAAATCAATAAATAGCTAGACTGAAGCTGGTCAAGGAACAGGCTGCCCAGAGAAGTGGTGGAATCATATTTCTGGAAGTGTTAAAAAAACATGTAGTTGTGGCACCTGGGGACATGGGTTAGTGGCAGAGCTGGCAGTGCTGGTTTAGTGGTTGTACTCAATGATCTCAGAGGTCTTTTCTAGCCTAAATGATTCTATGATTTTTAAAGCTAATAATTAATGCAGAAATTCTCAAATCTCCTCCAAGCAGTCCCAGGACAGAGGGGACCATGTTCATTACAGGAGTACAGCAAACAACTCCCAGGAAAGAGCTGCACACTGTGAACTCTTC
Source organism: Campylorhamphus procurvoides (assembly GCA_013396655.1). Classification (NCBI taxonomy): domain Eukaryota; kingdom Metazoa; phylum Chordata; class Aves; order Passeriformes; family Dendrocolaptidae; genus Campylorhamphus; species Campylorhamphus procurvoides. Next base: position 238,310 of record WBMV01002991.1, read on the forward strand.
TTTACCCACGAATTTTCCCTCCCATTCCAAAAAGGCCAATTTCTATTATGGAAAAACAAATAAGCCAAAACTGAGTTACCATTTTTTGCAGAGTTTCTCTTGCTCATGCTGCAGTTCTAGAGAAGCCACCTTCAAATATTTAAGTAGCTTTTACTGAGTTTCTCTGGAAATCAGAGTGCCAAAGCAGTCTAATGGATGTTCCAGTGGGCTCAGCAACCTCTTAAAGGACTTCCTTCCACGTGCACATATACTATGGTATTGCAACTTTGCTATTGATTGAGGCATTTCCAAGTTTGATGCAGGAGTAGAAACAGTGAAAGGAGAATCTTTGGAGAAGGTTGCAATGGACAAACTACCTCTATCCTCTTAGCAAAAGCACCACATTCACCTTTATAATTTCTTAATAGAATCACAGAATACACCGAGTTGGAAGGGACCCACAAGGATCATCTGGTAAAACTCCTGGCCCTGCACAGACAACCCAACAATCTCACCTCATCCCTAAGAGCATTGTCCAATTCTCCTTGAGCTCTGGCAGCCTTGGGGCTGTGACTACAGCCCTGGGGAGCCTGTTCAGTGCCCACCACCCTCTGCGAGAAGAACCTTTTTGTAACATCCAACCTAAACCTCCCCCACAGTTTTGGTACCATCTGGAAAATCCCTTGAAATAATAGTGTGGCAAAACGGGGATCTTGTTTCAACTTTCCTAATTTCTCCTGATCTTCCCTCAAAGAAAAGACAACATCTTAGCTCCTAGGAGGCCATCAGCTTCAGACCTTGAGAAATTTCCACCCAATTAAATTCCATGTGATGATGGTCCTGAAAATAACATGATCTGACCACTTAGGTCCTCATTTTCTGAGTGCCAGCACTACATGAGTCCCTGATGCCAGTTTACCCCTGAATTAATAGGGTTGTAGTTTTTAGATGTTGCTACAAAATGCCTTGCAAAACAGTGATGAATTTTACTAATGACCCAAAGGCATGAATGGAAGATCCCTCTCAACATCATGTCTTAGCACAGACTACCCATGGTTTACCCTGCTGAACATACACTGGTAACCAAACTGGGCAACAAAAACAAATAGATGATGGGACCTTCTTCTTCTAGTTCCTGAAATAAATATTTCAAAAAATGGCAGGAGTGGTTGTGCTCGAGTCACAAATCGCTAAGAAAGTAGTCTTACACACATTAAAACAAACAAACCCACCCCCAAAAACAATCAGAAGGAGGAATGATATGCAGAGAACTACACACTGAAAAAAATAATAATTTATGCCAAAAGACAACGTTATCCCCAAGAAGACTGGTAGTAACTGCAGCTATGAAAAAACCAAGGATGGAAATGAGTAGACAATGCTTCGCACTATCCATGCACTGAGAGTCTGTTACAGGTTTCCAGAGGGAGTAGGAGACCAAACTTTGTTTTTCCTTATGCATTAACATGCTTGGCCTGATTGCCTGGGATACAGCAAGACTGGAACATTACCCAACAAACCATTTCCAAAGCCACCAGATTATATTTTTATGTCCATCTGCATTATCTGCTGCTGTGTAACTTCTCTTTACCCTATTCTCCAGCTTTAAAATGCAGATGGGATTATCCTACCTAAGAGGGCCAAATAATAGATCCTTCATTAATGCTTCCTTGATACAACCAGGATCAGCGCTAGGCACATGGCTGGACATGAGGTGCATTATCCAATATCTTTATTTTTAATTGAAAATGGTTGGACCCTAACTTGGAAAGGCAATAATTTCTTTTCTCTTCTCTTTTTTTTTCCTTATTTATTTTAATTTTACTTGTCCTACAGGAATTTTTCTGACTTCTGCTGAGTTGCACAGAAGGGTAGAATCTAGCTGGACATGTTCTCCCTGGGACTGATGAATGACCCCAGTCTCTCCCCAACTATTACAGGATAAATCTGTTTACACACAAAAAATTGACCTGGGCTGGTGAGGTGGGACTGGAACCAGGAAACTGGCACGTCCCAGAGGTAAAAATGCATTTGCAGCCAACAGCATTAGTAACTCAAGACCATAAACAAGCCACAGTGTCATTAATTACTCAGACAGGGGCAGCCGCAGAAGCAGTGAGAAGACCCAAAAGCCAACTGTAAATAGTTCATCGAGCTGATTAGTCCAGAAAAAAAATGAGTGGGCAGTTTCGGAGGTCAGAGCCCATGGCACAAGTCAGTCGCAGGCCAATTTGCAACTGGACAATGGCATGAGAAACAGCTTCATTCCTATAAAAAAAAAAATCCAAACAAAACCAGCAAAACCACTCAAAAACAACCACCAAAAAAAAAAAAAAGCTAAAAAAGCTTTGCAAGCAGGGGAGTAATCAACTGCAATTTCCAGGCACAGAAGGTAAAGCTCTTTGCAACAGAGGTATTTAATTAAGGACATGGAGGATTAGTGAAATCTGATGGTGCTTTTATAGGGAGGGCACTGAAAAGACAACCCTGTTGTCAGGGGGTGGGCATATTCCAGATATAGTACGAGTCATCTTCCTGTACACAGGCAACAAAGCTCACCCAAATTCAAGGCAAAATACTAAATGTCAGAGGAATATGAACTCCATTAATCCACTCCATAATAAAAAAAAACCCTGGGAAAGTCCTTGCCTATATACCACACTCACATGAGTACCAAAGTGTTCCTCCTGGGTCTCTCAGGGTCTTTTGAGGGTTATGTTGGGATGTCAATCCTAAAATCAGAAATCTCAACTTCAAATACCAAGGAAAACACCCTGGAAGGAGAAGAAATTACTTGGAGAACACGAAGAGCTGTTTCACAAAATGCAGTTTTTCTGCATGGTAACTCACGATTAATTGGTAAGAATCTTCCCAATGTTCATTTATGGCCTAATATTGAGAGATGGATTTTTTCAGTGTAAACTATCCCAGTGCAGAGTTTTAAGCCCAGCTTGCCTGAAAATCCTGTGTTTGTAAACACATTCAGTGCGACCTTCCAGTTCAGATACAACACAAATGGTTTTCCCTTTCCAGAGCACAGTTGAAGGACACACACAATTTACACATCTCTCTAAAGCAGTGATTTCTCAAAAGATGGAGGATTCTGAGACAAATTAAAACCAGCAATTTAATGGTAATGAGAAAATTGCTACATCAAGTTGTTTACACAAGCAGGATAACCAGGCCTAGTGACTCTGCCAGCCTTTGCAGTGCTCACTGTGCAAATATTGTCCCACAATTGAATGAGCTTGAGTTACACAGACTAATCTTAAAGCAAATATTGCAAACACAAAGATTAGTGTAACAATTTCCCAACCACCTGCAGGAAAAGAAATCAAATTATGTGATTATGTGCCAGTAAGAAGGATTTCTCAATGGGCACTACAGTAAGCAGAGTGGGAAGAATGAGGCTGGTCCACCCCAATAGCGTCAGTGAGAGCTGATGATGGGTTTTTTTGGATCAGGGAGGACAAACAGAATCACAGAGCAGTTTGGGTTGGAAGGGACCTCTGGAAATCATCTAGTCCAACCCTCCTGTCAAGGCAGGGTCACCTGGATCAGGTGACACAGGAACACATCCAGGTGTTTGAGTGTCTCCAGACAGGGATACTCCTCAATCTCCCTGGTCAGCCTGTTCCAGTGCTCTGCCACCCCCAATGGTGTGGAATTCTTCTTCACGTTGAGGTAGACCTTTTTGTCATTTAGAACCCTTTGAAAGAGTCCCAGATCAGCTGAGAAGGTCAGAACACTGGTGTGGGAATCAGCCCCTGACTTTCACACAGCTCCTATGGGAATACAGGGAATGCCAGTGAACTGATAAACAAACCATCTCCACTGCAAACCTGGCTTGGAGGGGTTTGCAGCGATTTACTCAGGCAAAGACTGGGAAGTGCTGTGAAGAGGGAAAACACTGTGTGTAGGCTACAACTTGGATATCCTATGCATAAAATAAAGCAGACAGACAGCAAAAACCACAGAATCCAAGGATAAACATTGATACTGCCTTAGTGCATCCACATCTCAGCCAAAGCAGCAGAGCCATTGAAATGAGTGTTACTGGGCATGACCATCAACCCAGGGTGGGATTTGATACAGTCCAGCAGCATTCAAAGTTATCACTCTGAAATCTGTACCCTTATTCCAGTGCAGTGCCTTATACAGGGATAGGGAAGAGTTACTAAAGTTTTCACCTGTCTGAACGGAAGTCCTGAATGAGATTAGAGGTTAGAAAGTATCCTTTCCAACCTTAACTATTGTGATTCTAAGTGCCTTGGCACACTTTACTTGTAACCATCACCCTCACGGCTTGGAGCCAGGGTCTGCCATCCAGCTGATGAGCAGCACTAAAAACAACCCAGATAACTTCAGGGAAACTGTGGGATGTGGTGTTCTTAACAGCAGGGTGAGGCAACCAGCTGGTCAGAGTATGTCCCCCAAAGCTGCACCTGCATCATGGGGATAATAGCAGGTGTAACGCAGGTGTAACACAGGTGTAAAGGACTTGGACAGCAGCAGTGGCACAGTCAACTCCCTCAGGTGCATCATAGAATGGCAATGGGTTGGATTGGAAAAAACCTTAAAGCTCATCTTATTCCAACCCCCCTGTCATGGGCAGGAATGCTTTTCACTATGCGAAATTACTCCAAGACCAGTCCAATCTGGCTTTGAACATCTCCAGGGAAGGGGAGTCCTCAACAGCTTTGGGTAACCTGTGCCAAGGCCTCACAGGGAAGAATTTCTTCCTGATATCTAATCTAAACTTCCCTCTTTTAGCTTAAAACCATCCCAGCTCTCACCCTAACTCCATGCCCTCTCTCCTGTAAGACCCCTTTAGGCACTGAAAGGATTGTTTCCCTTCACTCATGTTGCACTGTAGGGATGCAGGATTTGGTACTCCCAAAAGCAGCTGAGACCGTCCTGCTCCTGCAGAAGTGTGTGACAGTGACCAGCAGCACTGCTGTCAGATTTGTGCGAGGGAGACAACCTTGAACCTGCCCCTCAGGTAGAGAGTTTCCCCCTGCACAGCTGTTATTTCAATAACATGAGCTTTTTAAACAGCCCAGCCCAATCTGCGAGCTTTCAGAGCCCGCTTTCAAACTCAGTGTCCTGTTTAGTTTTAGCACATCAACAACATGCTGCCTTAGCCTATCTGTGTGCATTATCTACTGCCATAATGTATCATGTACTGAACTACAGCATCATTACAGGTAAGTGCTCAGGTTTAAATGCAAACATAATTGCATAATGGGGTACAGCCAGGAAGAATAATGCAGGAAATAGAGCCAGCTCCATCTGATAGTGCAATCTGACTGGAATGCCGGCCCTTCGGATCAAACGCACAGCCCAGATGGGGCAACCAAGAATAAAAGTGCTTTGTGGTATCTTTATTGTCATCATCAAAAACACTTATCTGCCACAAAGGTAAAAAGGTGAAGATGGGACTTGTACAGAAAAGGTCACATAAGCAATAGGGTAACACTGGGTTATGAGGGTTAGGAAGATGTCACGCCTTAGCAAAGGCTTTGCGCTGTCACTCCGAGCTGAATTTGCCAATTCCTAATGGGAATCTGAGTATTAAGTGGCATTTAGAGGACTGGGAATACCCATTTCCCTGCAGACCAGGGTGTCAGTTTAATTGTGACAAACCCAGATGAGAAGTCTCAGCCCTTACTGTGCAAGGAACTGCACAAACAGGGGAGAACATTCCTGACACGAGACACTTTCCAAATGAGTCTGCAGCAGGTATGTACACTTTAATACAATTGTTTTATATAGCTAAAATTAGAAGTGATTCTCAATGGAACAGTGCTTCCATCTATCTATTTATTTTTGTTTTTTCAGTGGTTTGAGCCCACAGTGACACACAATTTCAGCAGGGGTGCAGACAACACCACAGCAGAAGTCAGAGGGCAGCTGAAGTTAATTTAGTGCACTTTGTACTGAAGGAGAACGCCTCTGCTGAAGAAAGCATCACACACATGAGACAGTAGCCACTCTTGTCATTTCAAGAGATTTTAACCCAAACTTCATTCAAACCAGACAAAAAGATGAGAGGTTAGCGTGAGAGAGAAGCACTCGACCAACACGCTGCACTGTGAACTGAGAAGCCTTTGAGCTGAAAGCACAAACTGCTGCTGTCTGAGCTGTGAAGCCATCCCTCTGTCTCACAGGGCTGTAACAGCTCATCTTTGTTGGGAATGCAGATCCCCTGCAATAATGTGCACTCCATGGCTTTCACTGCTGCCCTCCCACACACACATTTTTCTGCCGCTTAATCAATTGGCAGGATATAAAACCCAGGGTCCCTTTACCCAAGGACTCCTGATGGCACATCCTTACCACACTATCTGAATACATTCAAGTGATAAAGGATGCAGATGTGTGACCAGTAGCATATTCCAAAGGTGGATTTAATTTTGGGAAGACATGGGCACTGTACTGGTGCACTTATCCAAATGAGGCCATATGTGCAGGAGGAAGATGTGCCCTGGTCCAAATACAAGAAGCTAACTATGACCACTTGGAGGAACTTCCCAAAAATTTTTACCTCATGGTGCCTGACTTCAAGTCTCTCAGGAACCTGGTAACCCAGAAACTGTCTCTGCCAGACCTGAAAATGAACACTGGCTTGGGGCCATGCCAGTGACCAGCATCTGCAGTCCTTTCTACACGGAAAATCACAATTTCTGCAACATTGACTGGGCAATCACAACTTTAAAGCCACAATTTTACCTCCAGTGGCTCTGTTTCCATTGCCTGACCCACCCCAACAGGGCTCCCAAAAAGTCACTGCAGAGCAACACTGACTGCACAACTTCTGAATCAATTAATTTCAGAGAATCACAGACTGGTTTGGGTTGGAAGGCACCCTAAATATCATCCAGTTCCAACTCCCTGCCATAGACCGAGACACTTTCCATGATCCAAGCCCTGTCCAGCCTCGACTTGAACACTTCCAGGGATGGGGCAGCCACAGATGCTCTGGGTAACCTCAGTGCCTCACCACCCTCACAGGGAAGAATTTCTTCCTAATATCTAATCTAAACCTTCCATAGAATAGTCCATGCTGCTTTGCTGTGCCTGCCCTCATGAGTTTGCTGGTGAGCCCAGGGAAAAGCTTTCCTCAACACTGAAAGGAAAAGCTGCACCTTCCACTCACCCAACACAGGTTAAGGCAGAAAGGGAAACAGCAAATAAATGCAAATTAGAGAATGAAAGAGCAGGGGAGTTGGTGCAAAAGAGGGAGAACTGTAATCCCTAAGTGGGTGAAGCTGAGCCTGACCCTTGATCAGAATCCCAGACCCTAAGAAGATGTGTGAAAGCAGGAAAACAAATCAATAAGAAAAGCAGCAATCCCTTTCCTCAATTTTATTTGAGGAAGTTCAAATTTACCCAGCTCCTCACAAACTGTCTTTGGCTAAAATCACCACTAATGAGCTCTGACATTTGAAATTTAACTGAATATGAGCTAACAGCTCCCAGCCCTCCACCACCCATGGAGTTAACTGGGAATATTTTGTTAAAGCCACGGATGGGCTGAACTGACTCTTTATTGAGAAGACGCAGCGTTCACAGGGAAGTGTTTACAGCATCCACTTCACCTGCCGCTTCCCTGCCCTGGCACGTCTGCTTTTCTTCACAGGGACCACAGAGCCCTCAGTCCCCTCCACTCCTTTCCATCCCTGGTGTAATTATTTGCTGCTTTTTACGAGGTAGCCTTACGATCCCTTAATGAAGTCCTTTGCTCTGCAGCTATTCACGAGGACAGATTGGACACGAGGGGCTTCCACTTAGGGAGCTGCCAATCAGGGGAAGGTACCCAGCATTTAGCAGGCAGTTGTTAAATCAGTCTATCACCCGGCTATTACAGGCTCATCATGAAAACAGCTTGCTTTTACTGGCAAACACATAAAATTAACCCTTTCCTTAAAGACAAAAGGAAGCCTCGGGGAGATTCTTTGTGGCCCAGTGCTTGAACACGTTGCCTTTCCCTCCTGCTAACACGCTCTGAAGTGAAACAGTACAGCAATTTGTTCGTCCTCTAACTGTGCCCCCAGTTCACAGTTTTAGTCTATGCTGAATCTTGCCAGCAAGAGTAACAAAACCAGAAAAAAAAACTAAAATCAAACTAAAAAAAACCCAAACCAACAAATATTATTTCTCCTTACTCTAAACTCTGTGCAGAAGAGGTCATGATACAAGACAATTATCTTTCCATCACTGCCAGCAGTTTACTGCAAGGTCAAACTTTTCAGGCTTTTGTTGCCTTCAGGATTTATCCTTTTTTTTAAAAAAAAAAAAAAAGAAGGAAATCATACCTGTGTCCTCCTGTCATACACTTTATCCAAGGCTTCTTCTCACTTCCTGTGGATTGGATGGGACACCTGATCCTGCCCTCATGGCTAAAGGACAGGCCAGGTGTCAAATGCAGAACTTTAGAACTACGTCCCTATAGAAAGGGTGCAACCCAGCACCCACCTCACACCAAATGCCATATAAAACAGAGGCATCCCACTGGCTTCAGGCGTAGTCTACAACCTCACAGAAACATTGAAGAGATGGAAAGAGGAGACCCCGCTCCTCTGCAGCCCATGGCTCATGATAACCAGCCCACCTGAGGTCCTGATCTATATCATGCCAGGGCTTATCCAAATGAGTCAATGTCCCTGAGAACTCAGTGGCTCTGTGTACACAAAGCAACTTTTTCTCCTCTATAAATACTGTGAATAAACCACTAGTAATTAAGAGTGAATTGCAGGAACATAGAGCCAACACAGCACCTGACACACAGCAACACGTGTAGGTTCAGCATTTTGGAAGATTAAATAGCAGGGAGACATCACCTCCATCCATGGTCCAACTACATCAAGGGCCCCTCCAATGGTCCCACTCTGGCCAAGATGACATTACAAAAATCTCCCAAATTCCACTAGATGGTGACCACATACCCAGTCTTTGCTGGGCCCCAGAAATATTTAGGAAGTGTTTGGGAGTCAACCAGTGCCTCTGCTACACAGGAAACTCCTGTGGGAAGCATCAAGCCCACCGTGTTGCTGTGTTTGGGGCTGAGAAGAGGACACAACTCGGATGGTAATGCAGAGTCCTTCATTAGCAATGCAAGTGTCTGAGAGGCCACATCTGTATCCCACATCACACCACATGAGGGACAAGACCATCAGATATGTTAAGCCACAGTCCAATGCAGAACAAGTCTGGGCTATGTGTGTCTCCAAGATGCTCAGCCCTTTTCCAATAGAATTCAAGATGGGCAGATGGAGAAGGCTTAAGGCTTCCCTCTAACTTCACCCAGAGCTCAAGGATGGACACCCCAGTGTGGTCCCAGACAGTAAATATTCCCAGTGCCTCCCCAAAACAGAGAAAAGTCCAGGCTGGATGGGGCTTTGAGCAACCTGGTCTAGTGGAAGAATCTAGATGATCTTTAAGGTCCCTTCCAACCCAAACCATTCTATGATTCTTTGAGACCGAGTCCCACAGATGGAGAATAACAGCCATGGTTTCAAATGCAGAGAATCCCTCCCCCTCTAAAATTGCCCTAACACCAAAGGAGTCAATTAGAGTCTCCATCATAATTAAACAGAAAAGTGACAGCAAAACTCTGTGCAAGAGCCTTGGAGCAAACGGAGAGAACATGTGCCTGCAGTCCCTCGGAAAGGCTTCCCCGCTCCCTCCTGACCTTAATTCAAGCCTTCCCTTTGTGCAGGAAGGGAAAGATTTGCTTTCTGTTCCCTGGAGGAGCACCTTCAAAATGACACTTTTCACTCTGAATCTGCATTTCTCTTAAGGATTGGGAGCAGGAATAAATGGGGCCAGGGCCGGGGTGGGGGGATGAAGACAATTCTCATTAAAGTGCACTATGCAATCAACTCTGATTTTACATGAGCATGTTTAAATGTGAGTGGAAAGGTTCTGAAATGCTTTGGGTTACAGGAGACTGGCATCCCATCCTGGGGATAATGGCATCCCATCCTGGGGAAAGCTTCCAATGCACCTCTAAGTGCAGCAGAACATGGAGAGAAGGGCTCCCTGGAAAGCCACATACGGTTTAGGAAGCAATCTCCTCAGAGACACCAGAAAGATGATGGAATTGAAACAAACAAACAAACAAACACCAAAGGACTGTTTGCAATGGGGGGAAAGAAATCTACACTTCAGTCCCTCGTTTTTGATCTGACAGCAGGAAAGGAAAGAGTTAAACTTCAAATCAGGAAGCAAAAAGTTAAAGGAAAATAAAACCACACCACAAGCACATCTCCTAAATTTCCCATTGCAGCCCAAGGCTGAAACCATTAAAAGAAAAGAAAAAAAAAAAAGGAAAAAATAAAGGAGAAAAATAAAAACAGAGAAAGAAAGAAAGAGAAGCAATTTTGCTTATCCTTTATTTATTTATTTACCTCCCCCTTCAAGAGCAAGGCCCTTATTTTCTCATTTAGTCCAACAGAGATTGTCCTCCTGGAATGACCTTTTTTTCTTTCTCCTTCTCTCTCTCTCCTCCTCTCCTTCCTCCTCCCCCCTCCTCCTCACTGCCTCCAGGCCATTGCCCTCGTGCCAGTAACTAGATAACACACTCTATCAGAGATTTTTTAAAAAATCATTGCAAAGGCACTAGGGCTGATAGTGGCATCAATCCTAGGCTGACACGGGCTCGGGTCAACCATTTATCTCTTCACATTGCCTGTGGTTACTGGGGAGGCCATCTTGGTTCTCTACATCTTAACAACCTTGCAGTGGTCCCTCTGTGCTCCGATAGCATCTGCACCCCAACACTGGCTTGGTGGGTTTATTTTTATTAGTTTTTTTATGGACTACTCCAGTTCCTTTCTGTGAAGCTTGGTGGGTTTCATTGCATTCGCCACCTCCTTCTGAGAATAATGCTGTGATCAAGATATCAGGTTAAGAAAACAGGGAATTTTGAAGATGTAAGGGTGGGCTCGCTGGGCTGTTATAAGTGCACATTTATGAAAACACATAAAAATATTATAGAAGAGTTTCATCTAGTCCTACTCCTGATGTCCCATCCTGTGTGACATGGCTATTTTTGGCCAAATGACCCAGGAGCCCTACTCACAACCCAAGACACCATGAAGTCAGGTTCTGTTTGGATACTCATAAGTCAATAAAAACTATTCCCAAGCCTCAGCAAGGGGTGATCCCTATGGGCAGATAAAGGGGGCTGGTGTTTTGCACTTTCTAAAGGGATACGTAGAAATTAAATACCGTGTGGTATTATAATGGTCCCTAAAGTGGAGAAGAGGGAAGCTGTTTTATTAACCCCCTCCAAAAAAACTCCATATCGAGCTGGAATCTGCTCTGTCCCTTCCCCTGTAAGCTTTTCTGCTCCAAGACAGGGGAGGTGAAAAGGAAAGCACCCTCTAGCATCCATGTCCACATGAGGATGCAGGACAAGTGGAACTGCTTCTTCTTTTCCACCAAGGGGGAGGAAGCACAAACCTCACTTCTACTAGCATGGGGTGCCAGGACTCATTCAGAGGTTCTCACTCAGACCAGGGTGAGTCCATCTTCACAGGCAGCATGTTTCATCCATGCCCCATTCCTGGAAGTGTTCAGGGCCAGGATGGATGGCACCCTAATCAGCCTGGTCTAGTGGAAGGTGTCCCTGCCCATGGCAGGGGGTTGGAACAAGATGATCAAGTCCCCTCCAACCCAAACCATTCTGTGATTTAACATCAGTCCTGCTGTGAATAATAAAGTAACAGCCGTTTATGCCCAGAGTAGTCTGGCCTTTCAGAAAGCCTTTCATGCCCCCTCCCCAAAAGCTGCTGAGGCTTTGCCACCTTTGTAAAGTACCAAATACCTCCAATAGTTGAAACTATTTCATTTCTTTCCTCACCTCCAAATACTATGGCACCCAGATATATGATAAGTGGAGGGGAAAAGGGTGAGAAAAGAAAAAAAAGGAGTGATTTTAAGATCTAAGGGATTTGTAGAGCTAGTCCTGGTCACTTTAAGTGGAAGTTGAACACCAAGGATTTCTTATGTGAATGCACATATCTAAGACCTTTGTGGGTTTTTTTTCCCTTTTTCTCTTTTATGAGAAGTGAACAAAGCACTTACCCCAGCATCAATCACCAAGCTAAGAATTCACAGATTCCCAATACTCCTTAAGTCTCAAGACCTTCCCTTAATTCCCTGTTAAAAAAAACAAACTCAAGGCAGCACAGCACACCCAGGCAGAGCCATAATCCAGGATGGCATTTTTATCTAGCAAGTTATTTTTTATTAGCCTCCTATTCCTTAATAGGGACCCCTCGAGGGTTGGGTTGTAGAGAATTCACCAGGATACCAGCTCAGCTTCCCTATGACTGACTTAATATCCGTGGCATCTGCCCTCCACTGAACATTATATCACCCATCTGGGCCAGGAGAGGAGGGGGAGTGGTAGCAGGGAAACACGGCTCAAACAGCATTCCTTGCATGATGATTAGGTCTGGTCCAGTGATCCGGAATAATAATCTGAAGGCTCACTAAGCATAATGGGTTCAGAGCCACCCCAGCCTGGCCAGGCCTTCCCATGAGCATCCTTTACATATGTTATGGGTGTGTTTTGCATGTCTCATCAGTGTCACAGTGCTGACATCTCATTATGCAGCCAAGGTGGAAGTGGACAGGTACTGAGTGAGCATTAGGACTTCCCTTTTCCCTTTTATTATTTCATTCATATCTTCCCATTATCCAGTGTATCGTGAAGCTGTGAGCTAATTAAGTCCTGTGGGATATACAATCAGTGCTGAATTTCTTCCCCCTCGTCTTTTTTCAGTAGGCTAAATTGCATTATATACCATTAGAAAAAAATAATTGTGCAACTTTTCTCAGATAATAACAGAGCAAGTTACAAACATTAATGATGCTGAATCCAACAGTGGGGCAGAGGCCTGCTGCTTACTTCTTGCAACCTAATTAAGTCTAACAGGACAGAATACTTCAAACACAAAGTGAGACAAGAGCTTAAATAATTTTCTAAAGAAAATCATAAAAGTTGTTCTCTGGGGGACAGTGGGACACAGACCAGACCCCAGAAAAAGTCCAGCTTGAACTCAAATTTCATTAAGATTGCTATGAAACTCACAGATCTCCAGACAGCAACTTGGAACTCCTCAAAATTCTGGAAGTCCTCAAAATTCAGAGCTGAGTCCAGTTCAGACTGTAACAATGGACCTGATATCCTTGGAGATCTTTTTCAACCTCAATGATTCTATGATTCATCAAGTAACAGCTCAGAGACCAGATTTGAAAGGACAAAACTCAAGTGACAGCTTTTGTGGCACCTGCTAGAAAATGGAGCTGTTTTCCTGAGGATTCTGCCCAAGACTTTTTAAGGGATTTGACCTATACAACAAATTTAAATACCTGGCTCAAGGGAGCAACACAAAGAAGACAACCAGCTTTTTCAAAATATAACCTTCTAATTTTTGATGATGGCTACAAGTCCAATTTCCAAGCAAAGCTATGCTGAAATCAGAGGTGAAAGAGCCCTCTTCCCTGCAGAATTAGGTGGATCTCATGCAGACCATCCAAAACTTAGAGTACCTAGAGTTAAGCTCTTAATTTTCATTAAAACAGCCCTTTATATGCATTTATTGGGTGAAAGAGAAATTAAGGAAATGGGGAAAAAATGCAACTATAAAGAATTAGTATCTATCCTTTAGTACTTGGAGATTCTGCCTATCTAAGACAATAAAAGCAGTACAAAGACCTTTAATGCTGAACATGAGCTATTGGTAACAGGGCTGCTGAAAACATCACAGAAACACAAACCAGGAAGAGCTCACCATCTTACTCATCCTCTCTCATTCACCCACCACGCTCCTTCCCAACACCTCTGCAGTTTCTGCCTGGCATTTTCCCACCAGGAGATTGATGCCAAACCTTGCCACATTCACAGTCTACATTTGCCTCATTTTCAACCTACCAAGCCCCATTAATCATAATCTTCCTTGTTATTTTCAGATATATGAACTGGTCCTATTAGGCATTTAATAAAAGTAATGAAAAAATTGCTTTACCTTAAAACTTGTGTCATAAAATCATAAAATATCCTGAGTAGGAAGGGACGCACAAAGATCACTGAGTCCAATTCCTGGTCCTGCACAGGACCATCCCCAAAAATCCCACCACATGCCTTAGAGCATTGTCCAGACATTGCTTAAACTTCAGCAGCCTTGATATCCTGACCACTTGTATCCCTTAGATTCAAGTTTGCAGAACCAACCTTCCACATTTTATTTATTTATTTACTGTTCCAAACCAAGACTGCTCTCTCTCGTTCTCAAGGCCCACTCATTCCACACTCTTGACAGTATAAGCCTCTGTCATCCTTTCTACATTACTTCTTTTTACTTATACTACCATCCTGGAGCTAATCCTGCTCCACCATCACAGAATCACAGAATATGCCAAGTTGGAAGAACCACTGAGCCAAACTCCAGGACCATCCCCAGGAGTCACACCTTGTGCCTGAGAGTGTCATCCAAACACTCCTTGGTGCTGTGCCCACTGCCCTGGGGAGCCTGTTCAGTGCCCACCACCCTCTGGGAGAAGAACCACTTTCTAATCTCCAACCTAACCCTGCCCTAACACAATTCCAAGCCATTCCCTGGGGTTCTGTTCCTGGTCCCCACAGACCAGAGATCAGTGCCTGCCCCTCCTCTTCCCCTCATGAGGAAGTTGTACTTGCAATGAGGTCTCCTCTCAGTCTCCTCTTCTCCAGGCTGCACAGATCAAGTGCCCTCACCCAACCATGCCTGCCCCAACCCTCCCACAAAGCCCAGCTGGGCTGATTTCTCAGCCTGCCAGGGCATTCTTCAGCTGGCAGAGGAGGAAGCAGAAAACAAACCACTGAGCAGTGCAGCTGTGCTGGGAACAGCCATGGATCATGTCCATTTTTTATGGAATGCTTTGAGATCCTTGCATGAGTGTGCAATAGAAGTGCCAGATGTTATTATAAAGAGATGCAGCCCCATTACTTGTACACAGAGTTGTGCTGCCTGCTAATAGCACCATTATCCTAAGGCACGTGGTGCTATTAATGCATTTCGCTGCTTAGTGCTGAACCTGGGGACCATTTTTTCCACTGGAAAGGTAAGGCCAGTTCCCATGACATGATTTAAACCTCTACAGTGAAGCATGCATATGCTGCACCAGGTCATAAATCTTAACAGGATGCTGTCAGCTAGAAAGGGACCAAAATTGAAACCATTTATCTGAACTCCCCACCCATCCACCTCTGCTCACCCAAGAGGGTGAGAAGAGGGATAAAATGATTCCGAATGCCCGCTGGGTTAATTAAGCAGCAGCAAATCCCAGCTCTAAAGTGCTGCTGTTTTCATCCTGCTCTGAATGAGTTTGTTCATTCAGGACACTTAAGACTTCCTTGATTTTCCCTACTCTGAGCAAAGAAACTATAGTGAGGACAAATCTCACTACTTCTTCCTATCTCTGCTCCCCTCTGAGTCAGGAGACACCCTGTGATCATCTCAGTGCTGAGGCTACAGGACCCGTGGCACAGATGAGTTGCTCAGATCACAGCCAGCAGCAGGCAATGCCGCTCTACTGCTCTAGCCCAGGCTTTGGGACTGTGGAGATGCTCTTATCCCATTTGGGAAGGAAAATGTAAGGATTATTTTGGAAGGAAAATATAAGGATTCATTTAAGGAAATGTCTGGACACTTCCTTTTGCTGGACTCCTGCAGTTGCCAGCTGGTAGTTTTTAGGGTGTCTATTTTTCTCCTTAGCTGGGCACGTTTCTGGCACAGCAATTAGCAAGGCTGATGAGCAAACAAATACTAACAGGTAACAGGCTACTTGTGACACTTGTGACCTGCCTTCACAGACCAAGGAGAGGTTTAACAGAATGAAAGAAATCAATTAGGATACTCAGCTGCAATAGTAACATTCATGTAAGGTAGATTTGCAGAACAAATATTCAGAGACAACTACATATAGAATAGGTCACATACAGAATAATTAGAGAATCTTAAAATTACTCTGCCATGACACTACAGATACTTCTGGGGTGGCTGAGTAAATTTAAATTCTTTAAATGCAAGAAATATTGCAGACACCCATGGTGGCTTTAACATTGATGCTGAACTTCAGCTTCCTAAGTTTCCACTGTCCTAAAAAGACTGTGTGACAATTTAATAGACGAAAAACAGCATTTGTTTTTTAGCATAAATCAGGTGTGTGACACACTGTGTATGGTTGGTTTCCACCACCTCTCAGGAGCTGCTCATTTAGGAAAAGATGGTGACAAAGGAATGTTTGGTGTTCACCAAATACCCAGCCCCTCTGAATTTCTTCTTATAGGTGGGCACAACCCACACATTTCAAAAACCCCAAAAACTCTGCAAAATCATGAGGACTCTAAAAGGACACCTTAGGTTTACAATGAACATTTTTCAGTATAGAGCCTTAAAATGATGGTAGTTCAGAATTTACAGGTTTTTGTCATCAGCTTTTGCATAAGTCTTTTTCTCTTGCTACACCCACAGATTGCACTGGGAAGACTGTGCCATTTTCCTTCAGCTACTGAAAAGAAGCAAAACCCAAATATAACCAGAGCTGCACCAATGCTGAATGCTAGGTCTCTGCCAGAGAGCTGAAATGCTGCACCTCATGGCTAAGATTTCTGTTCAACAGAAAACAGCACTTTTAGAATGGAATTGAATTCATACTAAAAAAAGTGTTAAAAAAAGATATACATTGCCCAGAAAATAAGGTAAAGCTCATTTATGTCTCATAAAATACATGATTAACCATAGTTAACCATTAATTCAGCTGTGCTGCATTAGAACTGCTATTCAAAGTTGGAAAGCATTTAATATTATATATTGCTGCTGCTCAGCCTAAATTGTTTTTTTTCTTGCCCCCCTTTAAATGTACACAATATTACAAATTTAATTTTAAGCTGTTTGAATCAGTCTGTAAAAAAGATTTGATTATACCTGAGTGTTCTGGCCCCAGTTTTTCCATATCTCAGTAATCTTGGCAGTAATTGGCTGATTAGCTCTCTCACACTCCATCTCTGCCTCAGTTTCCATGGTAATGTTACAGGAGCTATTATAGATGAGAACTTCATCTCTTTCCACTTTAGGGCTGAAACAAGAAGGGAGGTTAAATGGGGTGTCATCAATCTTAATGAAATGCAATTATTTTTACTCTTATTAATCATTGCAAGCCATTAGCTTGTGGCAACTCCTGGCCACCATTTGTCAAACTTTGCAAATTTCTGTAATTTTGTTTCCATTCTTTTATTGTTTATTTGTTTTTTTCCCCCCTTTATCTGCACACACTCAGGATGAAAATACATGCAGTAAATATCTCTCAGTGATGCTTTTCTGCTTCCCCAAACTATTACAAATAGGAGCAAATGCCGTTCTAGGACCAAGGCAGGAAGATAAGTGCAGACAACAGCGAGGGAATCAGCAGTGTTAGGATCAAAGATGGACTCCTACATGGAGTAGGGTTTGCTCCTGTCTTCCCCCTCCCCATCTTACTCACACTTAGCAATGGGGAATGAATAACTTGCAATTCCCCTAGGGCAAGTGGAGAAATTGGAAAAACCACACAACTGGCTAACTGGTCCCTAATTCCAACTGTGAAAAAATGAGCTCATTTAGGGGTTCCAATTCCTGCTACCCAGCTGATTGCAGTGATGCTTTGTTGCTAACATTGGAACATTAACTTAGTAAATTAATTAAACTTACTTAACAGCCCAGACTAAGCAGATTCGATATATGTGCCAGTTATACCAACAGACATTTGCTCTAAAGCCTCCCCTTGTATAGGGGGAAGATGTAATAGAAAAGGTGGTGGGGAAGAAACATTTTTTCCCTTGGTTTTGCTGCTGAAAGTTGCTGCTTTTGGTAGGGTTTCATTCTGGGGAGCTGTTGGATTCAACATATGGTTTAGTGAGCATGGTGGTGCTGGGGTAGTTGATGATCTTAGAGGTCTTTTCCAACCTTCATGATTCTGTGATGCGAAATGAGGGGAAAACCTCCAAATTTACTTCTACAGGCTTTGGCTCAGGACAGGATAATGCAATGTCACTTTTCATTCCTTCCTTGGCCATTTCTTCTTCCTCTTCTCCCCACCCCACCCCCAGAAACACACCTTGAACTTGTAAGAAGAGCAGAAAGAAGATGAGTTACAGCAACACCAGCATGACTCAGAAATCACATCACTTTCCTGAGAAAGCTAAGAAAGCACAAAGTGTTTCCAGGAAGGGACAATGTGATTTACTCAATAAATAGAGGATCAGATAGGCAGGACCAGGATTTTCAGAGGTATTCAGGTTCCTGAAAACCCCATATAGCAGGATTTTCTAAAGTGTCAAAGTTAGAAATACGGAATGGTTTGGGTTGGAAAAACTTTGAAGATCATCTGGTTTCAAATGCCTACCATGGGCAGGGACATCTTCCACTAGCCCAGGTTGCTCCAAGCACCATCCAACCTGACCTTGGACACTTCCAGGGCTGGAACAGCCACGGCTTCTCTGGGAAACCTGTGCCAGGGCCTCACCACCCTCACAGCCAAGGATTTCCCCCTAATATCTAACAAAAATATACCTTCTATCAGTGTGAAGCCATTCCCCCTCATCCTGTCACTTCAGGCCCTTGTCTAAAGTCCTTCTCCAGCTCTCTTGGAGCCACTTTAGGTACTGGAAAGGGCTCTGAGGTCTCCCCAGAGCCTTCTCTTCTCCAGGCTGGACAATCCCAATTA
This sequence comes from Campylorhamphus procurvoides, assembly GCA_013396655.1. NCBI lineage: Eukaryota > Metazoa > Chordata > Aves > Passeriformes > Dendrocolaptidae > Campylorhamphus > Campylorhamphus procurvoides. Next base: position 257,048 of record WBMV01002991.1, read on the forward strand.
TCTCAGCGTTTTCTCATGGCAGAGGGGCTCCATCCTGTGCTGGAGAACCCAGAGCTGGCACAGTGTTCCAGGTGGGCTCTCATGAGAGCAGAGCAGAGGGAGAGAACCACCTCCCTTGACCAAAATTCTACCACAACCAACCCAACTGGAAAGCCAGGACTCAGAGCTTTGTTGGGAGCATAATGCTCAGGAGGGTTTGATGATTCTTTCGTGCTGGTTGCAGCAGCTCACTCTACAAAGCCTTGCTCTGACCATTAATTTAAGGGCTATTTATTTTGCTGCCCTTTTCCATGGTTAAAGTGTTAAAGGAAGCAGCCACATTACAAACTACTGAAATACTACAAAAAAAAAAGCCTTCTGCAAGTTACTGAACCTCTTCAACAGTGACTTTTTATTTTTATGTTTAAATGAACTTTTCCCTCTGCTGTATCAATAATCGAAATCCAGCCACAGGGAACTGCACTTGCCTTTGATAGCAACACTTGGAGAATTGCTCTTGTCCTGTACAATAATTCATTGGGCTGGGTTATCTTTCAAGTGCAGAGCACTTCTTTTTAATGCTCCAAGAAGAAACTACATCTTTTAAATAACCAACAGTTTTAAAGGCAGAAGGGGGGAGGTGGTTGGCTGAATGCAGGGCACAGGTCCAAATTACCAGCCATTAAAGGCAATACAAGGATTTCTGAATAGTTTTCATAATTTTTTTCTTTTTTTAAATAAACAAGCTTTGCTTACTAGCAAACAGCCAGTTCCTCTCTGTCCTCATGTAAGTGCATCCTGAAACACTGATGCTGGAAAACTGTTAACAAATTGCAGTGATTAAAGGAAATGCAAGAAAAGGAATTAATTATTAAAGGGAATTCAGGAATGTAGCTCCATACAAGGGTTGTTAATGGCAAACCTTGCAACTCTTCTAAAGAATATGCATTTGCCACAATGTGTTCATAAAGGATGGGCTGTGGTACAGACTAGAAAAGGAAAAGATTACTTTGAACTACTGTAAAAACTTTCACAGAGAATCTGTGGCTGCCCCATCCCTGGAAGTGTCCAAGGCCAGGTTGGAGCAACCTGGGCTAGTGGAAGGTGTCCCTGCCCATGGCAGGAATGAGATGATCTTCAAGGTCCCTTCCAACCCAAACCATTCTGATTCTATAAAATTAGTAAGAACAGGAGAGATTCAAGGTGCACTTAAACCAGGGATTACTTCAGTAGTTTTGCCCCTATCCTGGAACAAATGTCTTAACTCTTGAGCATTTGCACAGAAGTTAAATTCATATATATTTTTATTATTGTTAGTTACTATTATTAATAACAACAATCAGTGTATATTATTTCAGGAATTCCCAAAAGAGTTGTTTTCCACTTGGAACATTTTAATTTTCTAACCCTTTGCTACAAATTCCATTAATATTTTGAAATAAAACATTTTTCTGAACTAAAATGTAGAAAAAAAAATTCAGAAGTGCTGAAATAGGTTAATTTGGACGATTTAAATGTCTCTATTTTGTCCCAGGTTTCTCAAATCAGGGAACTCATTTGAAAACAGTCTGTGCCCCTTCTTCCCTTTAGCAAAAACCAGTTTAGAAATGTTCACCAGAAAAAAAATATCAGTACTCTGGAAAACTGCTCATGAACCCAAGTTTGAATTTCTGACTAAAAGACAAGCATGAGCACAATGCGGAGGGAAAGTTAATGACAATAAGAAATTGGTTTAAGATGGAAAAATGGGAAAATAGTAGGTAAGAAAAAGTTGATTGATTTGATTTTCCCTGATAAGCTTTCCTGGAGGAATAATAAACCCTGTCTTTGGGACATAAATAAATTGGACTAAAAAGCAACAAGCACAGTGATAGTCTAAACCAACAAAAGGAGCAAGAAAAATATTATTATTATCATTATAACAACAGATGTATTTTTCATCAGTGAAGAACTGATCACAATTTTGACACTCAGAAAACAGGGAGTAAAAAACCCACAAAGTGGGTTGTCCTGTTGCTCTCAAGTTTGTTGGTTTGGGCTTTGGGGTTACACTTTTAAGAGGAAGTTCAGGCAGACGTGGTGAGGCTCCTGGAATTTGTTTTGAAAAAAGTCCTTCTGGGAGGAATAGAACTGATGACATTAGTTAAATTTCAATTGGGGGGGGCGGGGGTGGTCCAAAATTAGGTAAATTTCAGGTCTATTTGGGTTTTTTTTATGAAATTAGTTACATTTCAGGGTGTTGCCTCCCCATCTAAGAGTCCCTACTCTGGTCTTGACCAATACATTTGTCCTCCCCATCTCCTGGGATGTTACAGGACATTACGAGTTCACAATGTGACTTTGGACCCTCGTCCAGTTGTGCAGATCAGGACAGAATTCTGCCTTCCTTTTCCACAAGAGGAAAATAATTTCTTCGTAACAATGATTTTCTCAAACATGACAAGTATTTTCTTAAGAAGTCCAGATCTCATGAAACTTAATTCAAATTAAGATAAAAACAATGGGTAAAAAATGACAGACAGGCAGGTGCTGTAATTGTGAAAACATTTTTTTATATATAAAATTTCATTTTTAAACTTCCATTTTTTATAAATTTAAACACATTTAAAAATTTGTGCAATTTGTATCTTGCTGCCTTTGTACAGTAAATGACAGTTTTCTTCCCGAGCAATGCAGGATATCCAGAACTCCCTCTGGTGACTCACAACACCAGCTGTGATGTAAGGAACAGGTAAGGATGGGGACCAAATCTCTGCAACTCCACTGAAAAACCTGGACTATGGCAAGATGAATCAGCCAAGAGTGGGTTCACCATGTAAATCATGGGCACTGCACTGCAGTTGTTCTACTAATTATTTATTTAATAACTTTTGGAAAGTTTTGTTCATCTCATTCCAGTACCTAAAGAGGGCTTACAAGAAGGCTATTGAGGGGCTTTTCACAAGGCCATGGAGTGATAACACAAGGGGGAATGGCCTTGAGCTGAATGAGGGGAGACTTAGGTTAGATATTAGGAAGAAATTCTGGGCTCTGAGGACACAGGTTGCCCAGAGAATCTGTGGCTGCCCCATCCCAGGAAGCGTTCAAGGCCAGGTTAGACAGGGCTTGGAACAACCTGGGCTAGTGGAAGGTGTCCCTGCCCATGGCAGGGCATTGGAACGTGATGAGATTTAAGATCCATTCCAATCCAAACCATTCTATGAGTCATCTGTTCATTTCTTAATGCAGACATCCCTCTTAGTCCTAGGAGTAAATGCTCTGCAGGTATAAATCCGCACTGCTCCACCAAAGACAACAGTTCCAAGTTATGCTCCAGGACAACTTGGCCTTGGATTTACAAAGCCTGAGCCTTAAGTGTGTGTCTGAGCACCCTTGTTGAGTAAATATTGCACTGCCTGCTGAATTTACTCTGTGATTTTTGCTCATGAAACTACTTGGAGAGAAAAAGAGGAGTGGGGGAGAAAGAAGGAAAAGGAAAGTAAAAAAATTAGAGAAGAAAGAAAAGGTTTCTGCTTTTCATAATGCCTAATCTTTTTCCCCATTGGCATTCACCAGATGTTGCTTTGGATCAGAAGATAAATATGAAAACCTAAGAAGGAACAAAGCAGGCTGTTTACGAGATGGATTTTGTGATGTCTCTCAAACACTTTAAAAAGATGGGAGGGAAGGAGGGGGGCAGAGATGCTTTGATAGACACCAGGAATGAATTTCACAACCCAGCAGAGCTCTCTAGTGGTCTCAAGGCTAAATTGCTCTATTGGCATCAGCCTAAGAATTGGGAAATTCACAGAATTACAGATTTACAGAATACGCTGAGTTGGAAGGGACCCACAAGGATCACTGGCCCCAACTCCTGGCCCTGCACAGGACCACCCTCAAAAGTAGCACCCTGTGTCTGAGAGCATCATCCAAACACTCCTGGAGCTCTGGCAGCCTTGGGGCTGTGCCCACCACCCTGGGGAGCCTGTTAGGTGCCCAACCACCCTCTGGGGGAAGAACCTTTTTCTAATATCCAACCTAAACATCTCCTGACACAACTTCAGGCCATTCCCTCAGAATTTGATCCTTCAGTCCATCATTTGGCAGTGACTGATTCTGCAAAAGGTGGAATACCATCTGGGGGATGAACACACTCAGCTGCTGGAGAGACACAGCACTAACCTGGCAAAGAGTCCAGCAAAATGCCTCTGGGGTGGGATGGTGTCCCTGTGATGCCACCGAGGAGGGCTGTCCCCACAGACATACAAGAAGGACAGAGGTTCTCTCTGTTGGTACGGACCCACTGTGACTTGGACATCACATTCAATGAAGGTGTCTCTGCCTTCTCTGCAGTCAGCAGAAGAACCTGTCAGGCCACAGAGAGTGGCCAAAGAAGCTGCAAAGACAGAAGGAAAAAATAACTCGAAGCAGCCAACACACCAATAATACTGAACGTATTTGACTACTGACTTGTGCCATTGCAGCTGTCCCTGCCCATGGCAGTGGCGTTGGAACTAGATCAACTTTAAAGTTCTTTCCAACCCAAACCATTCCATGATTCTTTAACTCCTGATGTGCACCCAAACTCTCTTTATGTCCATCCTCTTTGAGGATGACTGGGTCTTCATACTGCTCCTTTGTACAAGCAAACATGTAACCTCCTTTGTGCATTGAAGATCAGGAAGGTCTTTGGGATCAAATTGCTCTGTCCTGGAGGAGACGACCTGAGGGATTAAATATGAGCATAGACATTTCTTCTGGGAAGACAGACCGTGACTTACAGACCAGGCACAAGGCACAAAACTTTTACCAAGGAGTGACAATGTCTGTCACAACTTTGAAATCCAAAGCCAGGTTTCATGGAAGCACTGACAGCTTGGAGGACTTCTGGGGAACTGATGTGAGTTGGAATCTCCCACCTTGCTTAGTAGCTGAGTGTGACTTGAGATGTTTTCCAAGTCTGACTCCATGGATGTAGTAAAAAGTGTAAGGGGAACAGCTGTTTTGCTTTGAAGTGTATTTAAGGAGCAAGTAGTGTGAATACCACCAGGAAAAATTTCTTCATGGAACGGGCTGTTCAGCATTGGAAGGGGCTGCCCAGGGAGGTAGTGGAGTCACCACCCCTGGAGGTGTTCAAGGAACAGCTGGACATGGCACTCATTGCTCTGGTCTGGTTGACAAGGTGGTGATTGGTCACAGGTTG
>WBMV01002991.1:262327-312814 GCA_013396655.1 Campylorhamphus procurvoides
TCTCAAAACCCTGACATTTGGAAAAGTTTCATTAGTTCTAAACTAACTAAACAGCTGTAATGAACTGCTAAAAAGGTCTGTGGACAGTGTGACAGTCTCCACTGTAGCATCCAAGAGTGTTCCTCAAGCATCAGAAATGCAATCAATGGGAATTTATCAAGAAAGGGTTTTTTCTGGTTGCTTTTTTAAGATCCATCTTTTTCCAGCAAATAAGGTACCTTTTGAAAATGTTGTTGTCAATTAATGTCTTGACTCCTAAACAATTCTGAACAATGGGATTTGAGATTGTAAATATATGAAAATGCTCTATTTCCCATGTTAAAATATTAAGCACAAATTGCTAAAAATTATTTTTTCATATGGGTTATTTCTGAAGAGTTTATAACTGTTTCCTGTTTCAGGTGTTTTATTGAAATATTAAAATCTAGCATTTCATCTGCTCTGAACTTCAGAGAGTGCACAATTCTACTGTATTTAAAATGAGGAAAAAAATGTTACATCTTCACAAATCTCCCAGTTTGCTTAATCCCTTTTCATCCCCAAATCCAGTGGTGACTCTCTTGCTTGGCATCCATTCAAACACAGCCAAACACAATCCCTGCCTCAAATACTTACATCTAAACAAGATGAAGAATAGACAGAGAAGCTTAAAGAAATGATGGTACCATGTCTATATTTGGCTTTTATGGTCCAGAAGTTGTGTCTAGATCCACCTCCAATATTCCATAGCTCCCACAAGATCCTTTTGTCTTTCCAGAGACCAGGTTGTCATTCCAAGAACATTTTATGCAGCACTAGATATCTGTGTTTTGACAAATAAGTACCATCCAAGAGGACTAAATGCTACAAAGAACTTGCCTTTACAACAACCTGCAGTAGAACCAATTTATTTCAGGAAGGTTTTGGTTTTCTTTTGTCGTCTTGGAAACACAACAGAATTTTCCTATGTGGAACTCTTACTTCTGCATGAATGCTGGAAATTACTCACAGAATTTCAGGATGTCACTATTTTCCTCCACGTTTTGCTGCTGTCAAAGAACTCGCCTGGTTTGTGTAGGTCACTAGAAGGTATTTCCTGCATAACCCTTGTAGTTCAGCAGAAAAACAGCCTCTCNGCCATTGCAGCTGTCCCTGCCCATGGCAGTGGCGTTGGAACTAGATCAACTTTAAAGTTCTTTCCAACCCAAACCATTCCATGATTCTTTAACTCCTGATGTGCACCCAAACTCTCTTTATGTCCATCCTCTTTGAGGATGACTGGGTCTTCATACTGCTCCTTTGTACAAGCAAACATGTAACCTCCTTTGTGCATTGAAGATCAGGAAGGTCTTTGGGATCAAATTGCTCTGTCCTGGAGGAGACGACCTGAGGGATTAAATATGAGCATAGACATTTCTTCTGGGAAGACAGACCGTGACTTACAGACCAGGCACAAGGCACAAAACTTTTACCAAGGAGATGCGACGTCTGTCATAACTTTGAAATCCAAAACCAGGTTTCATGGAAGCACTGGCAGCTTGGAGGGCTTCTGGAGAAATGATGTGAGTTGGAATCTCCCATCTTGCTTTGTAGCTGAGTGTGACTTGAGATGTTTTCCAAGTCTGACTCCATGGATGTAGTAAAAAGTGTAAGGGGAACAGCTGTTTTGCTTTGAAGTGTATTTAAGGAGCAAGTAGTGTGAATACCACCAGGAAAAATTTCTTCATGGAACGGGCTGTTCAGCATTGGAAGGGGCTGCCCAGGGAGGTAGTGGAGTCACCACCCCTGGAGGTGTTCAAGGAACAGCTGGACATGGCACTCATTGCTCTGGTCTGGTTGACAAGGTGGTGATTGGTCACAGGTTGGACTGGATGACCTTGGAGGTCTTTTCCAACCTAAATAATTCAGTGTCATCCTGTGAACAGAAATTAAGTTTTCTTTTTCTAAATCCACACAAAAAGATGCTAAAAATTAATAATATTATACACTCTCACTGAAGTTGAGATTAGGCTGAAATTCTTGGGTTTAATAATTTTAAAGAGGAATCCTTTAAGCCTTAAACCATGACAGTCTTTAAAGCTGTTTCTCTCAAAACCCTGACATTTGGAAAAGTTTCATTAGTTCTAAACTAACTAAACAGCTGTAATGAACTGCTAAAAAGGTCTGTGGACAGTGTGACAGTCTCCACTGTAGCATCCAAGAGTGTTCCTCAAGCATCAGAAATGCAATCAATGGGAATTTATCAAGAAAGGGTTTTTTCTAGTTGCTTTTTTAAGATCCATCTTTTTCAAAAAGTACCTTGTTTGCTGGANAGGTTGTCATTCCAAGAACATTTTATGCAGCACTAGATATCTGTATTTTAACAAATAAGTACCATCCAAGAGGACTAAATGCTACAAAGAATTTGCCTTTGCAACAACCTGCAGTAGAACCAATTTATTTCAGGAAGGTTTTGGTTTTCTTTTGTCGTCTTGGAAACACAACAGAATTTTCCTATGTGGAACTCTTACTTCTGCATGAATGCTGGAAATTACTCACAGAATTTCAGGATGTCACTATTTTCCTCCACGTTTTGCTGCTGTCAAAGAACTCGCCTGGTTTGTGTAGGTCACTAGAAGGTATTTCCTGCATAACCCTTGTAGTTCAGCAGAAAAACAGCCTCTCACTCTTTGGATATCCCCAAAATAAGCAAATTGGGCATTTCTGCTTAGCTCCAGTGCCCTCATCCCAATGTTGTCATGCCTGTAGAAACATGGGACCTTGCATCCTGCCAATGACTAAAATAATTTTTAATTCAAATTAGGAAAACAAAGGCATTAATCTATAAAATCTGAGTTAAAGAACATGATTATAAAGGGTTGTAAGAGGTCAGTGGAAGCAAAAGCCAAGCAAATCTCATTTAATCTATACAACCCAGAATCAAACTTAGAATTGCTTTCTCTCAGGTGGAAGGAGGAAATAATCTCATCTCCACACCCTCTATCTCCTGTCAGCTGATGGAGATACCACTCTTAGAGGTTATGTCCTTATCCCATTCCTTCCTTGAGGATCTCCAAGGTCCTCTTATTTCCCTGCTCCCAGAGGACTTAATATCTTTTCTCAGATAGGAGAAAGTCTTGGCCTTTCAATTCCCCTTCCTCCAACCATGAAACATAAATATCCCTTGGTATTATTGGTGTCATCTCCTACCACAACAGTAGCAAAAAATATCAATCCAAGATTTCAGCACACTTTTAAAACATCCTAAAAGGATGTTCTGTCTGTTCTGGGTCACAATTCTTCTCCCTGCTTAATTGGTTAGTGTTCAAACCCTCAGAATGAAGCTTCTTTGTGCTTTATATTCCCTATCAAGATAAGACCTACAATCCCATGGCTGAGATGAAGGCACTCAACCCATTACAGCTTCTCTTTTGGGATCAGACACAACGGCAGCCAAATCTCTGCATGTTGGTAATGGGTTAGGGACCAACTGCCCCCAACCCTGGCTTGGAGGGATACTCTGGCTTAATCCAGGATCCTGGCCTGCTCAGCACAAGGGCTTTGTTCTGGGTCACTGTCTAATAACAACTGCTGGACATGTGATGAGGCTAAAACCTGCAGGAGGTTCCAAGGGCAGTTCTGGGTTGATTGAAGAACTGCCCAAGGAGTCCTGGTGCCAAACCACACGTCCCCAGTTATCCACCGCTCACGAAAGAGACTGGGGAGCACAACAGTAGCATGTGCTTAGCAGGGAAGGCAGACATTTAAACACAAATAAGTTAATAAAAGGGAGAGGGGGAAAAAATAGACCTGTTAAGGTCATTGAGTCCAACCTCTGCCTATGAAGAATTGCTCCCTGGGAGACATTCATTTCACACAGTCAAGTCTCAGATGTCCCAAGAGGTGACTTTCAAGCATCCATTCCACTACCTGATAGATCTCACTGTCAGAACACTCCTGCCATGTAATCAATATGCTTTATTCTGCCCTCTTTCTTAATTTCACTTTTGGATTTGAAAGAGAGAAAGGATCATTTGGATCCCTTGATCTCCACAATAAACATCAGAGGCCCTGACCTCTTCTGAGTTCTCAATTGCCACAACATGTCCCCTTCTTATGTTCTGCATTTGCTCATGCAAATCATCCCATTTCCCTGGCTATAGTTCCCACTGGTCCTGGCTCAATCCATCTCCAAAACTCATTCCTCTCTCTCTTCTTGCCCCACTTGAAGAGTTCCACCAACCCATGCCTCTGGTTCTTTTAAACCAGCCTAATTTCTAGCCTCTAATCTAAATCCTTGTCCCTAAACATCCATTTCTACAAGTGAAATCTGGCTATTGGTAGGTCCAGGACTTGCTAACAAAGATCCCAAGAGCTGTTACATCAAAAGTCAGGCCTGCTATTTCAAGCACACTGATGCAACAAAGCAAATCAGGCTTAGTTTTTACCCTGATGGATCCGCTTATTGGTTCACTTCCTTTTAAAGGTGCCTTCCTTACTCTCACCCCAATGTTAAACATAACATCTCGGGTTTACTGCAAAATTTATATACAGTACCAACCCTAATATCACCTGAGAGGAATATTCAGTTATTTTCTCACCTGCCTCAAGCTTCCAACCAGTCTTCCCATCTTCCACAGGAGCACAACTCAATCCCACAGAGATTAACCACATGTTCTGCAAATTTAACCTGAGCTGTACAGAACCCACAGCTGTATTTGCACTCATCAACCATGCTGTGGTATGAGCAACAAAATAAGAACAAAAGAAGGGGAGAGCTTTTAGGGTTACAGAATCATTTTATTTGGAAAATCTCTCCAAGATCAAGTCCAGCCATTCCCCCAGCACTGCCAAGCCCACCACTAAACCCCAAGTGCCACATCTACACATCTTTTGAACGCTTCCAGGGTTGGTGATCCTGCCAGTTGTCGCTCTACCAAACCTATAAAGACTCATGGGTTAGTTTGGAATTTTTCCTTGAAGGGAGTGTAATTTCATCAATTTTTTGAAGCTTTGAGGCTGAAACTCAAATTTTAGCTCTGTTCTGAATTGATTTTCCTGCATCTTGCAAAAGACAAGAGTTTCCATATAAGAGTCTAGGCTTGCATTTCCATTCCCAGTGCTCTGGATTGAGCACATCTCGCTACATAACACACCCAGCTCTCGCCAATGATAAACCCAAAACTTCTCTGCAACCCCCCTCAACACCCATTCCTAAGAAAGAACCTGTGTGACAAGCTTATGGATGGATCTTGTTCAGCCCAGCAGTTTCCCATCTCTTAGAAAACTGACTCTTCAATGGAAAAGAAATCACATTTCCTACCTACAGAGCCTTGCCCTATGGATTTGATCATGAGGGAACCACAGGAACTGGTTGGGGATTCCCACGTGAACATCTCTAATCTTAAGCAGGCCAGACACAACATGACCCAGTGCTGAAACCCCAGGGCAGCCAGCTGCCACCTGACATCCCACAGTGCCAGAGGGGAGGTGTTTCTGCTTCACAGGGTGCCGTAACAGAAGAAATGCAGCTTAAATTCTTCACTTCACATCACCCTGTGAGCCAGGAAATGTCAGACGAGCGTCCAACCTGGATGAACCACCGCAGAGACCCTGGGGCACCACAGACCTATCCGTCCCATTCCTTCACACCTCATGGTCCTACATCCCTGAATTGGCTTTGCCACCCCTCCCACATGGAGGAGGCAGTAAAAGAAAGGTCTGAGCATCGGTTGTGCAAGTGCCAAGTGGCAAAATTCCCCGGGCAAACAGCAGCATGTAAACCATGAGGTGAAGACTGGAGTGACTGCACTTAACACATCCACTCTTGCCCTAAATGTGGTGGGGTGGGTGTAACTCCTTAAATATTAAGTGGAACACTGGAAAGCATCTTGTTCTATATACAGATTCACCAGCACCAGATATAAATGTGCAAAGGCTGAATACAACTCTCTCAGAGTACAAACAGCCTGACAAACAGATTTAAGCAGCCTGCAAACTATTTTTTTTAAGGAAAGAAAAAACCCCAATATTTTCTTGTAAATATTTAATTAACATTTTTGCAACTCAACTGCTGAATTTGGCAAGGCTGCAAAACTCAGAGCAGGGGAGAGAGGAATTATAACTGTGCCTTTGGTTAGTGAGGCAACACATCCTTTGCATCCCCTCCCCAGAAACACGAGTCATCAGCATTCCCTTGCTGACATCTAGTGTCAGGAATAAGCATTGTGGTCCTGCCTGTGAGATGGGTTTCCCCAGGCTCCTTCTGCCACACACCACTCAGTGAGTTTTGAACACAGTTATTAATGTTTTCCCACTTTGGATCAATTTGATTACATTTTACTTCGCTATGCTCCCTGCAATAACCAGACTGCCTGTGCTGTGCTCTGATTATTTTTTCAGCACCATGTCTTTTTCTTTTTTAAAATAACAAGCAGTATTGTGGATTGTTTCTGGATCTTGTTTAAACCGAAGAAAATTGAGCCTTTATGACCTCTTGGTGCCTCCTTTTGAGTGCTTGTAGTTGGGTTTTAAGGCCTCATTTTTTTCCTCACATTTTTCTTGGCATTCCTTATGGATAGGTGTTGGAACTAGATGATCAGTAATCTCCCTTCCAACTCAAAACGTTCATGATTCTGTGAAAGGAACTGTTCAAAATGACATGAGAAAATCTAGAATTTTGGAATGAATGAGGCTGAAGAGAACACCTGGATGCCTCTTGTCCCAACCCTTGCTCAAAAGTATGTTAAATTTCACACTGGACTGGTTTCTCAGCAAATAATTTAATCAACTTCTGACTATTTTGGAGGATTGAAATTCCACACACGTTTGAGCAAAACTCTGTCAGTTTAGCCTGAAGGACACACTCACTTGCCACCTTTCTTCCATGTCTACAAAGGGCAAGAGTTCTTGGATCTTTGGTCCACCTGAATATTGTATCTCTGGATGGCCACAAAACAGCCAATATTTCTGTAGACCTCCAAATGTTCTCCAAGCTTCAGAGCTGTGAAGGGGTTGAAGTGTTGCACTTCCAAGATTTGGAATAACAGATTCACAGAATCATTTAGGTTGGAAAAGACCTCCGAGATCAACGAATCCAACTGTGACCAATAACCACCTTGTTAACCAAACCAGAGCACTGAGTGCCACGTCCTGTCATTTCTTGAACACCTCCAGGGATGGGGACTCCAGCATGGAGTCAAACACCAAGGTAGGTGCTCCATGTTCAGCCTCTGGGGAATGCATATGTCTCAGGTGAGATTTAATTTAAAATAGTTTTAAATCCTCTCTTTTGCAGATTTTAGGAGCCTAATTCTGTGCTACCAGCAGGAAAGGAAGGAAACATCTCTTGTCTTAGGAAGTGCTCATTTTGCAGAGTTTGATCAAAAACTGAATCAGGGTTATTTCTTTGTTTGAAGTAGCTGGAGATCATTTCATGCTGCCTCTTTCCAGTTAAGGAAGATGCTCTGGCCATGATGGATGATCCCATATTCCTCTCAAGGAATTCAAATCCTCATCTCCATCTTCCCAAAAGGCATGAACTGGCCATAGTACATAATTTGTTCACACTCCCAGAACTCAACCATTTTCCTGCCACCCCTTTAGCCCACTGAAGTTGTCCCAACATGCAACCAAAACACAAAATGTATGGAACCACAGAATCATAGAATAAACATGGGAAAAGACATTTAAGATCAAGTCCAACCAACAACCCAGCATGAGCACCATGTTGACCAGTAAACCATGTCATAAGGTGTCACATCCACACGTTTTCTGAACACTTCTAGTGATGATGACTCCACCACTTCACAGATCAATCTGTTCCCATACTTGGAAACCCTTTCTGCAGAGACATTTTTTCTAATATAAACCTGCCCTGGTGCAACTTGAGACCATTTCCCCAGAAGAAAAGGCATTTAAGGGAGTTCAATTCACTAAAATGGCCCTGGTGACCAAGAAGTGTTTGGCACCCTACCCTACAGTCCACATGCACATTTTACACGAGGCAGCTTTCCCAAGGAATAACTTGCCACAAGGAAACACTGATGTTGTGTGTATCTCACGTACACCCACAATGTACAGGTGGCCACAGGCACAGGGTGAATCTAGTCCAATGTCCATGGCCATTGACACAAAGACTCCCCCTGCCACTACCTATCTTCAGACTGAGCTCAGAACGGAAGTCATAGTATCATGGAATCATAAAGGTTGGAAGAGACCTCCAAGATCATCAAGTCCAACCTTCATCAGTACTATGTTGGCTCCTCTCCTTTCTTCAGGGCTGCTCTCTGTTCCCCTGGGATGAGATCCATTAGGACCTCTCCTTTTGGATCAAGATAGGTTTTTAGGGGATATTTTTAACATAATGACAGGTTTTGTGCTATAACTGACCGTGTAAGCGGGGGACAAGGCACCTCAGCTCAGTCACCGTCATCTCACCCAAAGGTTCACAGCTGGTGCCACAGACTGTGACCAAGGTCTTTCCTGGGGAAAATCCAGTTCCCTGCAGGTAAATTGCTCCTCCATTTAAGCCACCTTGGAAAAGGACAGAAAATGAGATTTCAGAGAAGGCCCAACAGCCAGTTGCCGACAAGAGAATTTTTTTTTTAATTCATAATTTTTGCTTTCACAACAAAAAACTCTGCCACCACAGTGCCTCACACAGCACCCTGTGGAGGAACTGCAACAACCCCCTGTGACTTACCCCAGTTGTGACGGGCAGCTGTCACCATCAGCTCAGAGATGAACGTCAGGTTGGAGGAAGCCCAGCCCCTGGGGATACCCAGGCCCAGCACAGGATATTCACCCACAGGGAGCAGAGGAGTTAAGCACTGCAATGTGGAGCCAGCGATGGTGACGCCACTACAAGCCAAGTCTCCAACAAATACATGGATGGTGTCCATCTCCGTCACCTGCGATGCTGAGATCGTTAGAAGGAGACCAGTTGCAACAAGGGAAAGGAAAGCTGGGGTAAACTCCTCGCTGTAACTTATTGTTCCAAGGTAGTAGGAGTGTTCATCTACTTTCAGACTCAGAGCCCTGGTGCCACTACCTGGAGGCACTGTGCACTGCAGAGTGGCACAGGTGACATTGAGGATGAGGCAAGGGTGGTAATCGATGAGAACAGAAGTTGTTCTCTTCCCTTTCAGTGCTGAGCCTGCCAAGGTGAGCAGACCTCCCCCATTGGTACTGAAGTTTCGTGGGTAGAACTGGTCCACCCAAGGCAGGATGGTGAGAATGCTAGATGCCTCTCTAAAGCAAGCATGCCCATATTTCCTGCTGGATACAGAAATGCTGTGCTTCCCTGGGGCAAGGCAGGCTGTCTGGCACTCAATAATGCTCTCATTCCAGAAAGTCACCTTGCAGACAGTGTGGTTATTCACCTGGACCAGGGGGCTATCACTTGGCCAGGCCAACCTTTGTCCTTTGATTGTCACATAGGTGAATGTCCCATTGGTCTTCCAGGTCACTAAATGTACCAGGGGCGTCCACTGCTCATGAAGCTGGAGTGTGCAGTCCCCAGGGCACACACTGCTGACCCCATTGACAGTCACTGTGACACTGAGAGCCCAGGATGTGTCAGCCAGCCACTGAGAGTGCAAAGGATGGGACCCTGGAAGGACAATACAACTAATGGCATTGTTATCAGACTTCTGGATTTCACAGGAATAATTCCTCTCCAGGCTGACCTGTACCAAATTCCTCCTGGATTTTAAAGCAATACCAGATATAGTGAGCAACATCCCACCGCAGATTGATCCTTTTGCTGGTAATATGGAGGTTATCCTTGGAGTTACTGTAATAACCTGCTGCCTTGCTGCCACATGAGCATATCCCAGATGCCTCTGGATAACCTGGATGGGGAAAGTCCCAGGTTCCAGGCTGTTCAGTGGCAAAGAGCACTGATAAAACATTGAAGACTTGTTACCATGTTGAAACTGAAGTTGGCATTCATTGTGTCCAAGCTTAGCCACAGATCCAGTGATGTTTATCCCCTGGATGCTCAAGAGCAGGTTGCTGTCTGTGATTTCTGTTTCAACAGCAGTAACAAGGGGAGTCAAAGCCCTTTGATAACTAAAGGTGGTAGTCCTTTTGGCTAAGAGAGCATGTTGAAGTGACCTACTGCTGATGACTACATCTACTCTGACAGAGATGTCTTGTGAATCTTCATTAGAAAAATTAGCAGCTGGTGGGGTCAGACACCAAATTGTCTCTTCTGCCAAGTGAGTAACTCTACAGGTTTCATTGTTCATTGAAACAGAAACCAGGGCAGGATTTTGGCTAAAGCCCACTCCAGATATTGTGAGCAATGTTCCACCTAGGAGTAAACCAAAAAGAGCAAGAACATTATATGCAAGCAAGAAATTATTTACTGTCTGTGAACAGCCACAAACCATGGTGTTTAAGGTCTCTTCCAACCCAAACCATTCTGTGATACAGCTAATAAGCATGGCAGACTGCCTTAGCCAGGCTGAATGGAAGAAGAAATAAAGTCTGTTTTGGGAGGGATTTAGTTGGTTTTTGTTTTATAAAACAGCTAAAGACAGTAGCAGCCCTGTACCAGGATAATCGTATGTGGAAAAAAGGCTGAGATGACAGGTAGTCAGGCATGCTTGTGGCAGTAAATGACAGCAGAAAGCTACCAGAGAACTCGAGAAAGCTGCCGTGAAAGGATAACTAAGAGTAAACAGAGGCTGCAGTCTTCACAAAATAAGACTGTCCATAAAGGTAGGTGGAAAGATGGTTTGGTCTTGCTGCCTACAGGGAAGCAGAACATTGTAATGACTACTTTCAAACCCAGGCAGAGTGTCAGATTTCATACAATCACAGAATGGTTTGGGTTGGAAGAACCTTAAAGACCATCTTGTTCCACCCCTTGCCATGGACAGGGACACCTCCCACTAGACCAGGTTGCTCCAAGCCCCTTCCAACCTGGCCTTGGACACTTCCAGGGATGGGGCAGCCACAGCTTCTCTGGGCAACCTGTGCCAGGGCCTGCCCACTCTCACAGTAAAGAGCCCACCTGAACTCTCTGTCCATCTTCCTTTCATTTGCAGTACTGGTACTCCCCGTGCTTTGCCTTGCTCTTTATCCATTAAACCCATTCCCTTCCTTTTCCCATGATCAGGCTGAAAAACATTGGTTTATGATGGGATTCTTTTTGAGTGAGTTCAAATCCTTTATCCAGGTGCCCACACAAGTGTTAGAGACAACAAAAGACTAGAGCTAAGGGGGGAAGGACTGGTGCTTTTTGCAGCAATGGAATTCTAATTCAGCTTAAGCCATTCATAAAGCCACAACCAAAAAGTTAATCAGTACTTATTTAATTTTAAATTTACCCTTAAATATGAAAAGAAGGGTACAACTTCTATTGTTTTATTTTTTTTAGTATGGTTTAATCTTCAAAACTGATAGGATTTGCTCTCCAAGCTCTATCCACTCTCTCATCTTTCAAGGCTTGAGCACTTCACAAACTATTGAACTAATCACATAGCACAAAGCCTCTGATTTTTTGTGTCTTTAAATGTGTTGTGAGCCTGGGAGAGCAATCTGTGGAGGACCTGAGGTTGTAGCACAAGAATTTCTCTGTCTTCTATAAAAGCATTTCTAAGGGCTCATGTAAAATTCACTACAGGGATTCAACTCTCCTGCACCACCAGACAAATGACAAAATAAATCAACCACCCCAAATCTGCTTTTTAACATTTAAAGTAAAACTTTTCTTTTTAATTCAGTGATGTTTCACTCTCAAACACACTTAAATTATTTCCAGTGTCTAAAAGCTTGGAATGGGATTAATAAATATTTCACTTTTGATTAAAATTAACATTGAAAAAGGGCTTTTTTTGTCTTTCAACTTGACAAAAATGAACATCCCCTTTGGGATCACTTGAAATTATTGTTTGCTTCAAACCACAATTTTACCCTGCTCTCCAGCTAACTTTCACATGGAAAACCTTGAAAGATGAGGGCAAAATGACTGAAAGAAACAGCACAGATGAGCCAGGTGTGGGCGTGCTTTGTTTTCCCAACTGGAACGTGCAAGGATACATGAGCAAACACTTGGGAAAATCAAATTCAAAGCACGGGAAGCCCTGAGCCAGCCAACCAGATGGAGGGATGCTCACTAAAATCCCACATTTCCAGACTGCTGCTGTCTGCCTGTTGGTGTCTGCATAATAAAGGGTCACAGATTCACAACACCCTCATTTAAACTGATGCGAAATGGGATGCACTTTCCATTCCTGCAGGAAAACCATGCCCTTGATCCCTTTAACCTCCGTAAGTGGCTGCAGATGTATCAACACTGTTTACCCAGAAAGGAGCCACAACACGGCTCCACACTGAAGATCTCGGAGAGGTACTGGATTAACAGCTCAGTCCTGCAAAACACAAGTAACATAGAAAGGATTTGGGGGTGGTTTTATATTTCCCTCCCCTGTTGCAGTGCTGTTCTTTCCAACTCTTTCTAGGTTGGAATGTCAAACACCCACCAGGCACATCCCCTTAGTTCAGTGCCTCAGTGACAAGACCACTCCACATGCCAAATTTTTCCAGGTGATTTGGAATCACATAATGGTTTGGGTTGGAAGGGATCTTACAGATCATCTCATTCCGACCCCCCTGCCATAGGCAAGGACACATTTGAGCTACATCTCTCACAAACATTCTCTTACCAGCTGGCAAATTAATGGCCAAATTTAGTCCATGAGGTACAAATTAATTACCCATAAAAAGAAAAACCCCTCAAGAATGAAGGGTTTTTTGGGAAACATATCCCACTGCAGCTACACCCACAGAAGGAGATGGAAGTGCATTGAAGAGACATCCAAGCTGCCTTCTCTCCTCACATCCTCCCACCAGAGAGTGGAGTAACTGGAACAGGAGGAAACCCAGGCATGAGTTCCTGAAGCCCACTCAGATAAAGGTGTAGCTCTGTTTCTGTCCCATCTACATCTATTTTTCCTCCTCGCCACCCTCCTTTCAAAAACACCCCCTTCCCTAAAAAGGCCCATTAGAGACCTTCCCAATCCTGCAATCCAGCACACCAGAGATCAGACTTGTCTCCTGGGGTGACCCATCTCCCTTCACTCTATCCCTGGAGAAGGGAGAGCGCTGCAAACAAACTTTAGTACCAGCTGGGATGAATCCCCATGTGCCATCCCACCAACCACAAATTTCATCCTGAAGTTCATTAATGCTACAAGCACCTCATGTTGGTTTGGAAGCAATAAAACCAACTCGTTTCTCCCCTATATCATTGTTTCAGGATCATCCCTGGCAGCTGCCACGGGTGGTTGCTGAGGGGCTGAGGAGCAAAACTGTGCTGCTTGTGAATGCATTCTTAAATCCCAATTTCAGGATGTTTTTCCCCCCTCATTTTAATTCATTTACATTATATATATCTAGACATGAACTTGAAGTGTCACCTTAAAAGATGGAAATAGCATCATTTAAAAATTCTCCAAACAAAGCATTTTTTATTGTTCAAACTAGCTTTTGTTTTTCTCATGAAAAGTGCTTCTTTTCTTCTGCTGTTTTCCTACAGCAGGATTTATCTGCATTTGACCTGAATCCATGAATACCTTTGATTGCCTGAATATGCATTTTTCATCAAATCAACTCGTTTTTTCTAAAATGTTTCTCTCCTGTCTCCTACTGATCCAAGGGGAGTTAATTGAGTAGCATTAGCAGTTTGCTGACTTGGGTTCCACAGATCAATAAGTGCCTTGATAATTATTCATAATTTTATACCACACTGCAGAATTCACTGTTAGGTATTCGTGAAAAAAAAACAAAAAACAACTCTTCCCTTCCTTTTCAGATTAACTCTAAAACACCAAATAGGATGGAGAATGAAGTTTATAAGGGAAACACACACCTGTTTGAAGCAATAGTGATGCCATTGATGGTGACAGAAACATTGTACCATCCTGCAGCCAAGGCTGGAAGTGTCACAGTGACACCATGGTCAGTCTGCTCCTGGATCTGTGGCCACGAGTTCCCAATTTGGACCCTGACATCTGAGCCTTGGTAGGTGGCAAACTGGGATATGCCAATCTGAAGCTCCTCTCCTCCTGCAGGGGAAAGAATGGATGAAGCTATTTCAGTGTTTCTGGCAATGGTTATTTTAGCTCGTGTGACCAGTTCCCTAAGGAAGAGCAGAGTCCATCATGCCAGGACAGGTCCAGTCATGTCCATCAGCCCAAAACCAAAAACTTGAAGACTGCAGTCATTCTGTATCCTACTTAATCCCTCCTGAATAAAGTCACCAGGAATCAGGGTTGTCTTGAGAACTCAGCACAGTGAACTTGGCTATGACGATCTACAGCCATTCTCAGCCTCCTGGTACATACTCAGGATGGATCCATGGCCCCTTCCATAAATGTCTATCCCATAAATATCTGAGCAGAATAAAAGCCAAATCCTGTCTTTTTAAAACTCACATAAATTGCAGCTAAAGGCTTCTGATTTTTTTCTTCCCAAATCCCTGTCAAATGATCCAAGATCACATTTTAAAGCCCTATGGAGATAATCTAACCTTAACAGGAGCCTCCCACATTAAAATGAAGATTTGGTTGGGTTGCTAATGTCAGATGTGCCTGTCATGGTTTAACCCCAGCTGGCATTTCAGCCCCACAGAGTCACTCAGTCCTTCCCCTGCAGTGGGATGGGCAAGAGAATTTGAAGAGTAAAAGGGACAAAACTCATGGGTAGAGACAGTTTTATAGAAAAAGAAAAAGCCACATGTGCAAAGCAAAACAAGGAATTCATTCACCACTTCCCATGGGCAGGCAGGTGTTCAGCCATCCCCAGGATAGCAGAAATTCATCACATATAACAGTGACTTGGGAAGACAAACACCATCACTCTGAACGTCCCCCTCTCCCTTCTTCCTTCCCCGGCTTTTATTGATGAGCATGATGTCATATGGTCTAGAATATTCCTTGGGTCAGCTGGGGATAGCTGTCCTGGCTGTGTCCCCTTCCCAACTCCTTGTGCACCCTCAGCTCACTTGCTGGTGGGATGGGATGAGGAGCTGTAAAGGCCTTGACTCTGTATTAAGCCCTGCTCAGCAATAACCAAAACATACCTATGTTACCAACCCTATTTCCATCACAAATCCATATCAGCTACTATGAAGAAAAAAACAGCTCAAAGCATCTTGTTTTCAGGAAACATGTCTTTCTCTCCCATTTAAACTCTTTTCTAAGCCAAGCTACATTCAGATGAAAGAGGAGACTTCCCTTTATTTGTGCAGAGTTGCATTAATAGAAAAGGAAAAGGGCAGTAGGGAAGGGAATTTCACAACCAAAATTCCTCTTAAAATAGCTTAAAAAAATGTGGGTGGTATCCATCAGTCCAAATAAAACCATTTTCATTGATGGGTGTCTCTATGGTCAGTGAAGAGAAACACAGCCTTTTTGGCTTCATTCATCTTATTGTAAAAATGACACAAACCAGCTGTGGTGAATCCCACCACAGAACCATTTATTTCTCTTCACTGACTATAGAAGACAGCTAAACAACAAGCACAGAGACGAGTTTAGGAGGTGAATCTCATCCTCCTGTCTCCCCTGAAGGGATGAGGGAGGGAGGACAAAGCTTCCATGAAGCAGGAAAGCCTGTACAAGGCTTCCCTCATCCACCTGCTCCTCTAAGCAGGTCTAGAAGCTTTTCAATTCCGCTTGCACAAAGAGTCAAATAAAGTTTGAAAGCCTGCAAAGTTGAATATGTTAATAACATGAACTCTTTGGACTCTTGGTCAATTGTCAGCTTAATCCCAGATGCCTGGAAGGCATCAGAGTAATTTATTTATTCTTTTTATTAGATGGGAGGAAAATTATATTAAAAGACAAAGCCATGGAGGTTTTGAATAGGAGATTGAACTCAGCCCCAGCACTGCTCATGAGACAACATAACATTAAGGAATTCCTTGCACCTGGGCTGCCCGCGGCGAGAAAAACCTCCCCTTGGTGCAGTGGTATCGGAATAATATTCAGGTGATAAAGGACGTTTTCTCTTATTTATGCATTCTGGAGTAATAGAAAATGACAAGGGCATTTGGAGAAATGAACAGAAATGCTGGGAGAGCACAAGAAGTGCATTTTGGCACTGGCAACCACCTGACTCCATAAATCCCCACCAAGTCCAACCAAACCTGGGAGCTGGGGGAGCTTTGAGGTGAGCATTGGAGAGGCTGCAAAAACAGGGGGGGTGGGTGGAAGAAGTCAGATGATTGAATCCTACAAGGAACGGGAGTGGAGTGGGTAGGAAAGCAGGAATATTTCTGTCTTCCTCCCATTTTCCTTCCTTTCTCTCTCAGATACTGAGAAACTGGTGTCTGGTTGACACACAGAGAAATGTACCAAATCTTCTTCTTGCCTGTAAGTGGACATCATTTGGCATTAGTGCTTTCTATTCCCAGCACCCAGACAAAATCTTGGCAAGAATAAAAAGGAGGGAAATGAGCAAAGAAAACCTCAATCTCAAATAGAAACTTTAAAAAGACAGGAATTATAAACACCCCATGACATCTGCTTAGGACTTTGTCCCTGCAAAGTCCATGAAGGTTATGCTCATATTCTAAAGTAACAGACCATAAGCTCAAACTGGAAAAGTTTGGCTTGGAAACGGGGACTAGAAAGACAAGCATTGCCTTTCGTCTGCTTCCAGGAGCCTAAAATGTGCATGGTGCTCTTTAAGGTCAACTCTTTGGGATCCTGGAGAAGGGCACTCTCTGGAGCACATTTATCTTGTCATGGCTGAACCTGTTACCAAGGATGAATGGGTGAGAAAATTTTGGACCAGAGTTAGAGAAACATGACACAAAAGGAGCACTATATCACATCTGACATCCTGTGGACATCATCCATACTGGCCTAGGATAAGCAACTCATTCCTTCATATATGTTAGAGCAAAACCAATTCAAAACAACCAGGCCTATCCAGGACTATCAGGAAACACGAGAACTACAAGTTAAAAGAAAACAACAAAAAACCCTGTGTTAGATCAAACTTCATAGACCTAAATTCCCTCTGCCCCACCACCATCAGCAGTAACAATTCTCCAGATGATTCCCAAGACACATCTGCAGCCTTTTCACCTGCTATGCCACTTCTGTTCCTACTCAGGGATACAACAGTAGGGTTTAATGAAGGATCGTATTGGAACAAGTTGGTTACTGTTGTTGATTGGCACCCAGCAATTAGTGTCACATGCACAGCAGCATCTTCTGTCCCCTAGAAAGAGAAATGAAAATGTCAGGGATAAGAATGCAGCATTTTTTTTTTAAAGTTATTTCCTGTATTCCTGCATCTCCCATACTTAATAAGTCAGGTGCATGGCACTTGTGAAAGTTATATATACACCAGACTCTAATTAAATGTGTAGAGTTATGCTGACTTTAGAGGAACATCTATGTAGAGTTAGAAACCGTAAAACAATGCCAGACTATGCAGATTTGGATTTGCTTTATTCACACTAGTAAATTAAACTAGTAAATTAAATCCCAGACTATGCAGTTTTTAATTTGCAATATCCTTACTAAATTTAAGAGTATTTTGCTCTTTCACTGGTTTTCATAAATCACCTATTAATCTATTTTTAATTAAGGCGGCCTAATCTGTAGATGGAGTGTACAATAAACTGTCCCACAGCCAAGACTTGGCTGCTGGGCTACAGTTTGCCCTTCCCTTAGTGTAGCTCAGGCCAAGAAAACACAGAAAGGCCTGTGGGTTTTTGACTGTTCCTGCAAAACTGTGGTTTCTTACCCGAGAAGGAACTTCACAGTCAATTCTTGTTGGATTTCTGCCATCCTCCAAAATGGGGCAAAGCTGGGATCCAAATAACACCCCATTTACCCCTTCCAGATTGGTCCCCCTTAGAACCACTCTCAGTCCTCCTAAAAAAAACCCCAAACAATTATTCCATTATATCCAATACATACAAGATTTTTACACGCAAAAGATTCTTTGTTTATAAATGACTACAAAAGGCAATACAGTCTCTCTGTTGTTCTCATGATGGTCTGACGCACCTTTCTGTGTCTGGTTTCCTCTCTTTCACCTGAGATCCCTCTTGCCTATTATTTGGACTCTTCATAATTCAGGACTAATGGGTTTGTTTCTCAGTTTATTTTTTAATGACATATTTATTTAAACCAACAAGCCCTAGCCTGTGATCTCACTCTTAGACAGATCCCCAGCCCAAGAACGAAACAGGGAAGGAAGGAATAAGCGCTAAGAATGGAAAATGAGCTTAACACAGCAGGTGCCTTCACAGTTCAAAAAGGCTGCCAGGCACCCTGCTGTCAAAAAAGCCTGTAGCCTGTGACTAGGAAACTTAGGTTAGAAAGGGGACTTGGCAGGGCTTGAGACTTAGAGTTGTGAGGGAAGTCACGGAGGGTTTAATTCCGTGAAGTTCTAAAGCAAACTCAGCTCTCCCTCGTGCCAGGGCTGAGCCTCTTCAGTCACGTGCAGGATCATGCCCAACACAACCAGACTTGTGCTTGATCTTTCTTCAGCATCCTATTCCAGTGTAAATAGTTGAGGTGCCCCTCTGCTTTTCCAAGTGACTAGAATATTCAGGGTTATTTCAAAGAGAAACAGGAAAGAGGACAGGAACGGACATTAATTAGAATTCTAACATGGACTTTGTTCTTTGATGAGGTACAGAGACAAATTTAAAAATAAAAGGAATTTTGCCTGAAACTAAGAGCTGTTTGCTCTGGTTTCCAGCGCTGCAGAGTTTTGGGACTATGCCTGGACAGACTGGTCAGACAGGAGCTTTATTAATGCAGTTCTTCTTTGTATTTATTAGCATGGCTATATCAAAAACCAAATGACTTTTTATGATTCTTTTCACTTGTGATGCAAGCAATCTTCTATGCTAAAGTAATTACGTACTAGGGGCAAAATCCATTGCACACTTTCCTCAAAGTACCTTTTCCTGTTAATTCTTTAAACCACCAGTTTATTATAGAAGTTTAAACTTCTTGATTTTCTCTGGCTGGCAGCAAAATCAGGCAAACAGCAGCAACTGGATATGTCAAGAGCAAGCTCCTGCTATTCACTGGACTATGGGAGTATCTTTAGAAAGGCATTCCATGCTTTTGGAGTTAGGTCATGGGGATCTCCCAGCATGACACCACTGACAGCAGGATATTTTGACAAGCAGGAGCTGATGCAGCAAAGTACAAGAAGCTTCTTGCCTTCCCATCCCGTAGCATTAAATTTGCAGAGTCAGAAAGAGCAACATGTGAAAACTGGAATCACTTGTCTAAGGAGGGAGTTGTCAGATAAGGAGCTGCAGATTTAGAGTGCAGAATCCATGAGTGTTGTGGAAAGACTCTTAAGTTTTGATATCTACATTATATCTATATGCAGTGAAATACTGCCTGTGTGCACTTTACAATGAGATTGAAGAGAGGTATTTTAAATGGGAGAAATTAAAAACACAGATGGAAGCTGTAATTCTTTCCAATTATGAACATTCCAGGCACATGTAATGTAAGATAACATTATACTTGCTTTCTTTTTAATGAGTGACAGATCACTGTAATTGGGAGAAGAACTGGATTACCAGCTAAGGAAATGGGAAGCAAGGCCCTATCACTAAAACTTGCCATTTCTGGGTTTCTTTTAGAGTTTTCTGAAGGTGTTTGATTTTTGTGGGTTTGGGTTTCCTGTGAATCAAAAATGAGCCTTTACCTTAGTGTCCTATATGACCCTCCCATCAGGGAAGAAAAAAATATTAATAAAAGAACTACAACAGCTTATTTCCCATGCATCCCAAAAAAAACCCCAAAAAAATAAAGATATGGCCATAACTTCTAGCTTAGGAACCCTACATTACTCCAAGTCCATCCCATAGCTCATCTATGGGGAGATTTACAGATCATCATTCGCTTTCTCTGCCTGCTCAGAGGTGGCCAAGCATGGCACAGTCTGTTCTTCAAGCCATGTGGCTTCCTGCTGCACACAGACCAGTGTTCCTGCTCTCAGTGGTGTTTGTTACCATGATCTCAAAGCATCGCAATTATGAAACAACAAAATTTTTAGAAAAAAAAAATCTGGGCAGCCTTTACTGTCAGAGTAGACTGTGTTGTTTGCAGTTGCTTTTCTTGCTGCTTGAAAACAAGGAATGAGAATGTCCTTGCTGCACAGCCCAGGAGTGCTTTTCACATTTCACAGTGGGTTAGGGAGACTTTTCCCTCTCCCCTCCCAAAAAAGAAAGGGTGGTTATTTGCAGCATTTTTTTGTCTAGGCAGCTTGCTTGAACTTCCATCTGTGTCAGGAACACAGGCACATGAGAGAGTCCTTTGTCTCCTGAATCCTGTGAAGAATCTTTCCACCTCGTCTTAAAATATGGAACATATCACCCTTTATTTCGTTTTCTGTTTCAAGGAAAGGAGAGGTAATGGAAAGGAAAGGACTTTACCTTGAGCTTCTCTAGGTTTCTCAGTTTTGTATCTAAACACTTTCCTCAGAATGTGAATTTACTTCAGTGGGACTGGGATGAACTAAAGTTCAGCCATTTCACAGTTATAGAATCATGGGATCATTTACATTGGAAAAGACCTCTAAGATCAGTCCAACCATTAACCCAGCACTGCCAAGGCCACTGCTAAGCCATGTCCCTAAATGTTACGTCTAAAAGCCTTCCAAATCCCACCAGGAACAGAGACAGCACCCCTACCCTGGGCAGGCTATTCCGATGATTGACAACTCTTGCAGTGAAAAATTTTTGCTAATACCTGATCTAATTAGGCCAGATTAATTCAAATACTACAAAACTACATGTCAAATGGATATGGGAGGATGAGTGTGACACACTAATATCCACATGATTTGCTGGAATGAATACATGTGCGCTTGAAATTACAATCCCCATACAAAACCAGTTGGGAAACTGGTTGTCTGCACAAAGAACCAAGGGAAGTCTGTCACTCTTTAAGTAACTTTTTCCTGTGTTTAGTGGTACACACAGTATGTTTTTTTCATCACAGAACATGCTGAGTTGGAAGGGACCCACAAGGATCATCAAGTCCAACTCTTAGCCCTGCACAGGACCATCCCCAAGAGTCACACCCTGTGCCTGAGAGTATCATCCAAAAGCATCTTGAGCTCTGGCAGGCTTGGTGAAGACCTTGGCAGTGAAAACACGGAAGAACCAAACATGCCATGGAAAGGAAGAGGCAGGGATCAGATGGCCCCTTAGAGCTGGTCTGGAGTTCAGACCTACCAATCTCTGAGGTCGTAGGAGGTTCGATGGCAATCAGCTCTGGCTCCACTCTCAGGAAGATTCCCTCTCCTGTGCTTCCATTGAGTGCAAATCCATAAGGCCTCACCAGGAGTGTCAGCTGGTAGATTCCCACTGGCAGCCTCTCCACCTGGCAAACCACTGCAGTTTGATTCAATGCTGTGACGTGGCAGGTTGTGCTGTTCACCTCCACCTGCAGGGCTGGCTCCTCCTCAGTGAAGCCACCTCCCCTGATAACCACCGTGGCCAAGGGCCCACCATCTGAAGGAACATAACCAACAAGATGACTCGTGAATTTTGCTGTAGCAATGCCCACAATTTACTTTCAACCAACAGTTAGAAGTTTTTACCAGCTTCACCAGGGCATCCTAAAAACTGGACCACTGATGAGGTCTCATTGGCCAAAAATAGAAATTCCTGTCTGTCCCTGTCCAGCTATTAGATATTTCCTTAAATTTTTACTAAAAGTAACTTTAGCCAAGAATCACCTTTTGTTTTAAGCACCAAACCTGTTTCTCTCCCCTTTATGTCTCTACCATAGAATCACAGAATAATTAAGGTTGGAAAAGACCTCTAAGATCATTGATCCAGCACCTCTGTGCTCACTACTGAACCATGTCCCCAAATGCCACATCCACACACCTTCTGACCATTTTCAAGGAGTGTGGCTACCCCTTCCCTGGGCAGCCTGTCCCACTGCTTGACCACCCTTTCAAAGAAAAAGTTTTTCCTAATATCCAGCCTAAATCTCTTCTAATGCAACTTGAGGCCATCTTCTCTCATCCTATTCCTTGTTAACTGGGAGACTGACCAACACCTGGCTACAACCTCCTGTCAGGGAGTTGTAGGAAGCCATAGGTGTCACCTGAGCCTCCTTTTCTCCAAGCTGGACCTGCTCAGGTCCCTGACCCATTCCTCATAAGACTTGTGCTCCAGACCCTTCCCCTGCTCCACTGCCCTCCAGACGCATCTGTACACACTTAATGTCTGGAAATCAAGCTGACCAGAAGGGACCCAGTAAAAGTGCAGGTTCCATAAAACCAGAAATTTCCAAAAGAATATACATACACATGAAACCATCAACATCTGGCAGATCTTTTTCACGGAATAGTGGGAGGTTTTTCCCATTTTGTTCAGACACAAAGCCCCGTTACCTGACAAATACTTCACATCACTGACTATAGGTGTCAGTTCCTGGCTGAACTGGAAAGAGCATGAGCCAGAACAGTTTGAAGGGACATCATTCACCATCACCACCACCTGGAGACAAAGAAGAGGGTTACTGTAAAGCTGGAGAGGGAACAGGGGTGTCTTCTGGAACCACAGCTACCTAGTAGATGCTGGTAACCACACTGGGCTACCAAGAGCACTCTGACAGAACTGAAGAGTCAGACAGCTGTTCATCCTGCTGCAGCCTCATTACAAATTTAATTGAAAAGCTTATTAGGGTCATCCAAGGCAAAGCAGATCACGGGTTTGGACAATATCTCACCAGCCTTTCATGGTGTCTGCAGGACTTTATCTCTCACCTTGCTGGGTCCCACAGCTCCTCACTGCTCCTGTTCTACTAGTCACCCATTGAAGACCCTACTTGCCTCTCCCCAGTTCTTCCCACTTTGCCTTGGGAACAAGTTTATTATGTTTAGAACACTCTGTAAGACTAATTAAATGAATCCCACAATGTGTCTCTTCAGAATGCGGCCCTGAATTTTATTTCTTGCCCCTGAAGAAAGCTGGGCTGTGACCTTGATTATCTAAAAGAGATACCAAGCAGCATCTGAGATCTTGCTATCTCAGAAAAGTCAACACAAATCCCCTCTTTATCTCCCTCCAAGTATCAAGGGTGTGCCAGGAGCGTATGCCAATGCCTACAAAAAACCAAAAGCAGACTGTCTGAAAGAAATGCAAGGAGCACAGTGTTGCAAAGTACTCTGCATGAATAGAAACACAATTAGAGGGACATTTTTATGCTTGTGCCAGCAGCAATACAGAATAAAGCTTAAACAATCAGCTGCTGTTTCATTTGGGCCATTTGAGGGTATGACTGCAGCACAGACAGAAAAGATACCATAGGTGGCTGAGTCACTGGAGGAAGAGCAGTCCTCATGCCTAGGGAAGAGGCTTATCAAAAAAGCAGGATGACCTGGCCCCAAATGCTGCACAGCTGGGCTTTGAGCACATCCAGCATGACCCTGTTATTGCTACAGTGCCTGGCAGCCTTTGCTGGAAGCAAAGCCAGCAATACCCACTGCTCTGTTACATCTGAGAGCAGAGCTGGGAACACATTTGTCCATCCAGCAGGCCAGAGTGAGGACTCATTCAGCCAGGAAGCTCTCCTTACTCTCTTCTCACACTTGAAGAATTGAGATCCACAGAGGCTGAGGGACTTGACTGACCACTCCACCACAGCCACCAGCTCATTTATTTTGTCCAGCAGTGTAACAGCAGGAATGCTGGAGATCAATAGTGGCATTCCCAGTTTGGTGGGCAGTGTCACAAGACCCACTAAGGGTGGGAGTCCAGAGGTTGCCATTCCTTGGTCACTGCCTCAAAATAAACAAATTATCTTCCATCACCCATGATCACTATTCTCTCCACCTGCAATAGCTCTTGGAGGAGAGCCCTGCTCCACATGCCCAGCAGCAGAATATAAGTAATTTATGGCAAAGAACATTGGATTTCTGAGGATTTACTGGCAGAGCAAAGTACCCAAATACCTGTGAGACTCCTGGATCTACACGACACAGCTGATTCAGTAGCAAGTGTGACAGCACATCAACTCACCTGTGTTTGGTTATTGGGAGTAGCAAGCATGTCGCCAAATACTGGTCCAATAAACACACCCCCATCATAAACCACACGAGTAGAAACATTTGCCTTCAGACCAGTGAGGTTTTTGGCAGAAACCTGGCAAAGGAATTTAAGTTTGTCATTCTTTTCCGTCCTGTGATTTTAAATCAAAACAGAATCTCTTCAGGGTGGCAAATAACTCCTGCAGATTTCTTCTAAAGCTTTGTCCATGAATCAAATCTGCAGGTCTAAATCTTCATTACCCAAGACTTCACAACACCTCTCTGTCCCCACCTTCACCTTGTAGGCAAAGAAACTGCAAGCTGAGGAGCCAGATTTGCAAATAAACTTCTAATACTTAATAATAATATCATTTGGAATTAGGCATGGAAAGAGCTTCTCCAAGTTGTGGCTTTGAGTGAAATGAGGGCCTGTGATACAGCTGAATATGTAACTCAAAAACATTTTTCCACCCTCCCAGTCAAAGTCTTGAGCACTGGAACTCATTGATTTGTTGAAAATAATTTGGCACTTTTAGAAACTGAATATACAAAGAAATAGTTTTCCTTTCGAGGGAGGAAGCAGCTCAGTCTGAGTCCTTATTCAAAAGGACCCTTCTACCTGAAGCAGAACTAACATGACAAATCTTGGGATGGGAGAGTGTAAACTGAACCCTCATCCGAGACTCGTAAGAACCAGATATGAACCCCTACAGAACAGTTCTCAGCAAAAGACCTTCTTGGCCAATAAATGATGCCACAAATCTATGATGAGCTTCAGTTACTGCGTGAAAATTAGTATTGATATATTTCCTTTCAGTATAGCAGACCCTTTTTCATGCAGAACTACAACAAAGCCTAGAGATGACACCTTAGCCTCCTTGTTTTGAAGCACAGACTGAAGATATAATTTATTTTCCTGCAGCTATTTTTTCAATCATGTAATCTGGATTTTGCTATTCCAAATAAAGAGATTGCCTAAGTTTCCACAGGTGTCCTCATAAATACAACCATTGGGAGAGCAAATCAAAGAGATTGAGTGGGGGTTAATAAAAGAAGTTACTGTACACTGAGAACATTGGGCAAATCCCCAGTTGTTTTTTTCCAAGTCAGTGTCCAGACTCTTTCATAGCACGAGTTGGAGTCTTTGGTCACGATGAAGTCACTGGTGTTGAAGTAGGGAGCTGTAGAGTTGTCTACATTGCCCTGCAAAAGCCTGCGGAGATGGTGGGAGGAGATGTGCACTGAAACATCTGCAAAAGACATTAGAAATAGTGGATATCATCATCCCCAGGAGAGCACACCTGCCTGCTCCTAGGGAAAAAAAAAAGGTGTTTCATTATTAGTGCAAGGCTGTTGTGGTTCAAATCTCTGCAACTGCCAAAAGGCAGCAGAGGAAAAAGCACTGGACCCTAAATGCCAAAATATCACAGAAATTTGGAAAAGAATCATAGTTTGTGTTGGAAAGAACCTTAAAGCCATGTAGTCCAACCTCCCTGCAATGAACCTTAGAGCAGGTTGCTGCATCCAATCTGACCTCAAACATTTCCAGGGATGGGGCATCCATCATCTCTCTGGACAACCTGTGTCAGTGCCTCACCACCCACATCAAAAAAAACTTCTTCCTTGTATCTAATCTGAAGATCTAGAAAACCGTAGAAGCCTCTCCAGTTGAGATCATCAGAAATTTTAATACTTTTACATAATATGGACACTGAAATTTCAGTGTGCAAGTAATTTTCCTTCAAAATAGGAAGGTTGCAAACTTCCTATATGAGATGCCTGTGGAGAGAGTCAGCCTGTCAAAGAAGGCTTTGTAGTGTGCAATCCCAAGTAAATGCAAATGATGCTTTAGGTCTTTTGACATAAATCCCCATAGCCATTCAAAGCTGAAGGTTCAATAAAACTCTTAACCAACTCATGGGAAAGAAGGGAAAGCACAAGACTTGGAAACAGGGCAAGAGACAGGGAGTAGATTTTTCAAAGCATTACTGCAAGTCTAGAGGAAAATCAAAAGTAACAACATAGAGGAAAGTTATTTCAACAAATATCTAAGGCTGCATTTTCCTCTTTTGTTATTTGGCTTTATAACTGAGTTCCAATCACCAGTTCCTCAGTCAAGAACTTTATCTTTGGCCTTGCTCAGATTAATCTCCTCCATTTAATTTTAAACCTCTGATTATTTAAACCAAACACAAGGAAACCTGGCATATTTAAAGGGTGACCAGTTCAGGTCAAGCAATTCTATGTACAAAAACTTTTGTGATATCTGTAAACCAATCACTGATCCTGACAATCCTGGAAGAGAATTAATTTCCTGGTAACCTGCCCAGGTCGTGTCATACATGACCACCAGAAGTACACATGCTGGGAAAAATACCTGCACAATGAAACCTTGGAGTGCAAAATCTGGGATCTGATCCAGAGTTCTTTAACATTAAGGCAAATATTTCATAGTGGCTATATGCATGTTATAGCAACTCTGTCTAGAAATACTGTCCTGTCCATAATCCTTAACTCCTGTCTTAAAAGACATCAAATGCAAAGATCTGGCAAATATCACTAAGGGTTTAACCTGCCAGTCTGTACCCTGAGCATGTCCAAAGTTCAGTATCATCTTTTCATAGAGTCACAGAGTGGCTTGGGCTGGAAAGGACCTTAAAGATCAACTTTTTCCAACCACATTGAGGGACACCTTCCACTAGGTCAGGTCGATCAAAACCCTGTCCAACCCAGCCTTGAACACTTCTAGGGATGGGACATACATAGCTTCTCTGGCAACTCCTTCTCCACTTGGCTTCCTGCAAAGGAAATCCTGGGCTTGTACTTTCATCTTCTCTTACCTGGTATCACTGTCTTGGCCAAGTGGAGGTGGAAGGTCCCCCCAAGAGGTGGGGATGACTTCTGCAGCCTCTGGATGGTGAGGCTGACTCTCACATCCTCCGTGGAGACATAGAGGTGTCCATACTCCTTAGAGCCCTCGCCAAGCATTGCACCTCTGTGGGACAGAGAGGGTTCACATGAAGGCATCAGCAGTTGGGACCCCTACCACAGACAGCCCCATATCTATGGGAACACTCATGAAGGACCTAAGGAAATCATGCTCAGAGTTCAAACAAAATTTGATATTCAAAAACTATATCTACATTATACAGGCAGTGCCCACAACAAAAAAAAATGTGGAAAAGGACCTTTTTAAATTATTACAGAATAAATAATTTATACACAACCAAGCACAGGTAAGTCCTACCCCAGCACTGGTGTTTCTAAAGGAGCAACTCAATGCAGCCTGGAGAGCATTTACAAAAACCAAAGCAGAAAGCTTTCCCACTTCACCCTGTAATGTCCTTAAGTCCATCAAAATCTTAACTCCCCTGAATTACAGTGATATTTCATATTGTGGAATCATGGAATCATTAAGGTTGGGAGAGACCTCTAAAGTCCACCACTAAACTATGTCCCCAAACACCACAATTATATTAGAGTAAGTCAAGTTCACCCAAAGTCCAATTTCCAAAACTTAAAATACTTTCTCCCTTGCCTCTAAAATTCCCCTTTTTCAAAGGAAAAGAAGCCTCTCTGTGGTACAACGATGCCACCAAGTGGATCAGTGTTTCAACGACAACCGGCTTCTTCAGAGCAAATTTCGAGAATCCAAAAGGATCACTGGGTGTTTTGTATAGCTGGTACCTCAGAGTTTAGCTGGTATTCCCGTTCCAAAAGGAATAGGAGTTGCATTAGCATAAATCAAAGATCGTTTTTAGGGAAGAGAAAGACTCAGGTTCGTTCTGAAGACGTCCAAAAACAGTGCTCAGCCCATCCATTTTTAAAGCATATGCTGATTCCTCTTCTCAGTATTCCTGGCTTCAACTTTCTCTGCTTCTCTGATACCTCGAAAAGCCCACCAGTGCCAAGAACCTTTTATTTTTTCTCCTGGTGAGAGATTATGTGGCTAGTGCATCTCTTAATCTTCTTTTTATAAACTGAACCAGCCGAGTTTCTTAAATTTTTCTTTCTATTTTCTTCAGCTCCATAATGATGCTCCTCGGATTTTTTTTTCCCCAGTTTTTCTAAATTCATTTTTAAAATGTGGTCATCAATGCAGAATTCCAAGGTCAAGCTTCTTAAATACTCCACACAGGAGTAAAATTTCCCCTCTTTCTGTTAGTTACACCTCTGGTTACACATATCAAACAGCACAAACCTCCCACTGTATTCTCATCCTTGCCTTTAACATTGGTGGTTTATGGCAAAATACTACTTTTGAGACAGGCAACTAAATGTGATTTTGGAGGGGAGACTTTCACACATCAAATCCTTCTGTGATGTGCTACCTACATCAACTTCTACAAAACAGCTGGGTCTGAACTGAGGTTTAACTGTTACACCAAATGACTTCTTAAACTTGGCCTTTGTAGCTCTTATATTGGGAAAACTGAGATATAAACTGGATTGCATCCGTTTTCCTTTGCATTGACTCTGCCTATATCTCTGAAACCCAACAGGTGAATTCACCAGTCTTAGATTTCATCAGGAAATGCAAGGACTTGGCCACTCTGGGAACCAGACCAAATTTCTTCAGATTTTAACCATGTCTTAAAGAAATCCCTGGCTGTCTTTAGACTGCTTCAAACTAATGTTTCTTCACCTTTGCTTGAAAGAAGAGAACACAAGGCAAAAAACCAAATTAAGTTACATCTGGCTAAGGAGGTTTCCTGTGGGTGACTGAGCCAGCCAGTTTGCGTGGAGAAACTGAGCCAAGCTAACAGCTGACTCCTGCAGAGGAGAGGCTGCATCATTCCAGCTTCTTCCTTGCCTGGCTCCACTCCCATCAGGTCCTTGTTGACTCGGCTGGATAAAATCCAACTTTTCAGGACTTATTTTCTGCCAGTACAGTTCCTTAATGGTGCACTCTTTGATCTAGTTTACCTCTGGCTCTTATTCCTCTTTCATTGCTGAGAGGAATAGAAACCATCTCAGTAAACATGACATGTCAGGTGGGCTTTCATTGCCTAATGTCATTAAAGGTGCTGGGAGCATGACTCTCTGATCATCTGCTGTTCCAGGAGGGCTCAGGTTTCCTTCTAGCTCTGCATCATATCTTAGTGGTCCATTCCCATCTTACAACCCTAGTTAGATGAAACACCTTAAGCACCTCTTTTTCAGCAACTGAATCCAGTTGAAAGCAGCTCCGGACAAGTTGGGGGAGGTATTACAGAGTATTGAGATGATCTACTCACTGCCCTTACCTTGGAGAGAGAAGGGGCAGACTTGGACCACAACCAGAGACCATCCAGGACACATTGTAAGTGGGAGGAGACCCCATCACAGATACTGATTCAATTACCCTCCCACCTGGTGGAGGGGGTTTGGGATCTCTCTGAGAAACTGGAAGAAAAGCACAAGCATTCATTAGAGCAAGCAGAACAGCAGTGACTGTGCTCAGGTTAGTGTAATTTCAGAGCTGTGAACACATCTGCTTGGGTGTTTTATTAAGTTACATTTCACAGAATCACAGAGTCTTTTAAGTTGGAAATCCCTCTGAGGTCACCGAGTCCAGCTGTTCCCTCAGCACTGCCAAGCTCAACACTAACCCATGTCCCCAGGTGCCACAGTTACACATCTTTCAAATCCCTCCAGGGATGGTAACTCCACCACTGCCATAAAGTAAAAATAAATATAAATTTAAAAAAAATAAAATTAAAAAAAAAATCACAAAAAAACCCAAAGCACCAAGAATATTGATATTTGGCAACTCCTTCTTGGCTGCTGTCACAAAAAAAAGAAAAATCAAGAAAACAGAATTATTTTTGTGCCTGATGTGAAATCTCCCTTTGAAAAAGTTTCATTCAGATTTATCTTTATAGGTTTTAATGGAATATCCTGCGGAAAAGAAAAAAAATAAAGAAATAGAGGGAAATGGATTCCTTTACCAGTCACAGCTCTGTCAGCAATGATGACTTCATCAAGGTAAAATGACCCAGAAGTTTCGTTTTGCAGCTCAGCACTCTGCAAATTTATCTGATGCACAAACACAGGGGAACTGGCAGGGAGATCCTGGACAAGCGTGGAGACATTCACACACCTCTTCCAGAGGTCAGTGCAGGTAAATGTCCAGCTGGAAGACACCAAGGTTGTGACAATAACTGAATTTGAGGTGACTGTGAAGCTTCCAGGTACCTCAGGTACTGCTGTCGTTAGCAGTGTTATTTATTCCTGTACAAGACTCAGTAGCTTGTGATCAGCCTTTACATGTCTCTGTTGAGCTCCCCATAGTGAGAAACAAGGTTTTAAATCACAGAATGGTTTGGGTTGAAAGAGACCTTAAAAATCATCTCATTCTACCCCCCTGCCATGGGCAATGACAGCTCCCACTAGCCCAGGTTGCTCCAAACCCCATCCAACCTGGCCTTGGACACTTCCAGGGATGGGGCAGCCACAGCTTCTTTGTTCCAGTGCCTCGCCATCCTCAGAGGTCTCTCGTTATGGGTCCTTTATTGCATCACAAGAGTGGGATGTGGGAGTGATTCTCTCTGCTCTATTTTTGGCAAAATACTACAATAGCATCATTGACATCAATGGAGGTCAATCCAGAAGTCAGACCACTTGGGAATATCATACCATTGCTTGTTCTTCTGACACTCCTGATTTTTTTAAGTGTGCTTGCCCCAAACTTTATTCCTACTACCAAATGTTTTCTACCCATGGAATTTGAAGTGAATAAAGAAAATCAAAGACTACATCAATTTTAAAAACTTTGTGTACCAACAATCTCATGAGGTTCCAGACAGGGAAAAGAAAACCTGATCAATTCATCTCTGTTTCACTGTAGAAAAATCCACTGTCTGTGGCCAAAGAAACTGGGAGAGTTATTGTCCTCAGAAACTTTCTGGTGTGTTTATCAGAAACAGAACAAGCTCTTTATGTGTGTGTTACTAAGGTGAGATACTGCATGTGACAAGGACCATGGAAGTTTACTCAGTTACTCCTGAGAATATATTTAATCACATTCCAGGGCTGCCTCTGCAGGGACAAAACATGTGTCAGCTTATCCCAACTGACAATTTATTCCTATACAGATGAGAACTTCCCTTCATTTTCCCAGTGCAGCTCCTTATGGAAAGTGTAATCTCTGGAAACTGTCTTCATACCCTTTAGTGTCAGTGGCATTGAAGTCCCATAGGCAGGTGAGGTTCCTCTTCACTGAACACGAGGAGACATTGGTGTAGGACACAGAGATATGAAGGATGTTGCTCATATGGCCTCTATGTGCAAAACATACCTGCAAAAATCGGGAATAAAATTTTCACAACTCAAACCACAGATAATTTAGATATGATGTATGTAGGAGATACTACATTCTCTTTTGAACCAAGTTTAACATTGGGTTGTTCAGCCTGGAGCAGAAAAGACTCCTGGGAGACCTCAGAACCCTCTCCAGTGACTAAGGAGGCTCCAAGAAAGCTGCAGAGGGACTTTGGACAAGAGTCTGGCGTGACAGGAGAAAGAGGACTGGCTTCAAACTGAAATACAGCAGATTTAGATTGGATATTAGGAAGAATTTCTTTCCTGGAGGGTGGGGAGGCCCTGGCAAAGGTTGCCCAGAGAAGATGTGGCTGTTCCATCCCTGGAAGTGTTCAGGCCCAGGCTATTTGCCTTGCCCCACGTGGCAAAGAAGGTGACAGAGTTAAAATCAAGCTATTATTCCTATTAACAATAGTAAGAGATGAGCAGAAAAGTGAGTGATAGTGGACCTCAGACAACAAGGACATTTTCCTTTTGCCAAGAAGTGGACATCCCTGCCTCTGCCATCCTTCCCCAGCATCATTCCAATCTTTTCCTTTCTCTCAGCAATGGTTGCAGCCCCAGCAGCAGATAGCAGCCAGGTGTGTTAAACTATGTCTCCATCTCAGGGATCTCAAACAATCCACACGGACAATAAAAGACACCTTGCTCTGTCCATAAACACTGTCCAAAGACATTATCCTTTGTAGATTTGATGGAATTTAAGCAGACCAGATGATTTTAGGTTGCTGATTGGGCTCTGAACATTCAGTTCCCAGAGCAAGTTACTCATCAACAGCAGCCACTTACATGTGTATATTCAATAAGGTCATATCTTGGTATTGGTGACAGGGAGGTTTCCAGCAGCTGGCTTGGCCTGTGAACACTGAACCTGCCACAGAAAGGCTCTGTTCCACTGACGATGTGTCCTGTGGAAGTGACATTCTTCACATCTGACAGATTGAAAAATACCCAAAAAACGAGAGAAGATGGAAGGTTTGAAAGTGATTCCAGTACAGCAAAGAGATTCACGAAAATACAGAAAGTAGGTATCCAAAAATTGTCAAACA
Organism: Campylorhamphus procurvoides; assembly: GCA_013396655.1. Lineage (NCBI taxonomy): Eukaryota > Metazoa > Chordata > Aves > Passeriformes > Dendrocolaptidae > Campylorhamphus > Campylorhamphus procurvoides. The sequence goes on from WBMV01002991.1 coordinate 294,694, forward strand.
GTCCTACTCTAAGTATTCTTCTTCCAGAAATCAAGAAGTATTTGGATGACATTCTCAGGCACATGATGTGATTCTTGGGGTTGCCCTGTGCAGGGCCAGGAGATGGATTTAATGGTCCATGTGGGTTCCTTCCAACTCAGTATATTCTGACTCCATGATTATTGTATCAATCATGTTTTTAATACACAGAGAAAAGTAATAGATAATAAACATAAATGTATGTACTTACCTCTATTAAAAGTGTAAATTTACTATCACCACAAGTTTAAAGAACATTTATGTAATAAAAGCAGATCAATTCTGACAATAAATACTGCTTATTTGGCATAGAGGATCACTACCTTCTTTCTCAAAACCATTGTGGAGAAGAATTTTAGCAGAAGTTGGCTCAGTTTCACACTGTACTGAAAGGAGTTCCTCTATTGCTGCTTGAACCTTAAAAAGAAATTAAGAAAGTGAAAAGCAGTTTTAGTACAATGGTGTCTGGATCATTTCATCAGGGAGTCTCAGCACACACATCACCAGTGCATATTTCATTAACCAGGGACCAGTGGCACAGCAGCTCTGAACTAGCAGAATATTAAAAGAATAAAACCATGAAATAATAAAAATAAAATTCAGCTCATCAGAGTGTAAACTTTCACATCTTATGCCTTTCAGGGTGTGAGACATCCTCAGTCTAATGACTGTGTTGGAACCATCACCCAGGATCATTTTATCACTAACCAACTACCACATCAAGAGACCATGGGAGATGGGAGCTCCTGTCTGAAGCCAGAGCCATACACTGCACACCTGACCTTAGAGGAGAAGTCCAAAGGCCTGGTCCGAGGGAATTCCAAGGTATCTGGATGCTGTGCTATGCTAGAATACACCTGGGACTCAACACCCCAAGAAGTCCCGTTGTGAGACATTCTCAGTTAAAAAAAAGTCACCCCCAAATCACTTAAAATTTATCTCAGCTTCTGGGCCACATGTGTTAAGTGTCAAGTACCAGATCTCCATTGATTCCACCCCAGCTGAGGACCAGGGATCTGTGTCTAATGGCACCTACCTGGAAAGCTGTAGCATTTGTGGGGATCATTTTGTGCAATGCCTTATTCCAGGAGATACTGAAATATCCTGTACCAGACAGAGTCAACATCTGTCAAGCAAAGAAGTAAATAAATAAAAGAAAACAGAAACAGACTTCGTGAGACACGTTTCAAACCTGGCATCTTCTACTGAGGAGAATTTTATAGCCAACATTTTGCCTTTTTAAGCATCTGTAAAGCAAGAATTCCTTCCAAGAGTCACTTCAGCTGCTCTTGACTGTTCTTGTCCTCCACGGTCTCTGCTGACACAAGCCTTGGGTTCCTATTCTTAGATTAGGGGGAGCACTAAGGATACATGACCTGTGCAGACACACTGACAGCCACAAACAGTCCCTAAAGCTCCTGAGCTGCATCTGTGGGGTTTAACCACTAGGAAAAACTTCCCTCATTTCTAAGGGTTTACATACACACACCAATGCGTAAAAAACTATACACCAATATATGTAAAAACCCTGAACAACTGCAGCTCATGGTGCTCTTCTCATCAGCTGTCTCAGGAGGTTAAAAACAGGGTGGGAACACCCTTTCACAGGTAGCACTGACAAGACCTATGCAATTAGGATTTGCTGCCTTTCACATCAGCTTGATCAAGGCTAACCCAGCTCCCTGGGTCAAGCACACAGCACTGACCTGCACTTCTGGAAGATGCAAAGCATGAGCCCGAATTTCATGTCTCTCAATGTAGTAGTTGTTCACCACATGGGGGTTCAGCCAGGTGTTGTGTATCTGAACTCCCACTCTCATCCCATTGCTGGGTGTCTTCCCATGTTGAAGTGCTTCCAAGTAGTACCTCGAACCAGCAGTCAGCTCAAATTTCTGGGATTTTGGCTGCCAAAGTTCACTCCAGTTCTTCACCCAGTTCTCAGACCACTCTGAATTGCCAGCAGGGAGAGAAGCAATTATCACCTGTGTGCAGAACAACCAAATCAGAGTCACAGATTGGTTTGGGTGGAAAGGGAACTTAAAGACCATTCAGTTTCAACATCCTGCCATGGGCAGGGACACCTTCCACTACCCCAGGTTGCTCCAAGCCCTGTCCAGCCTGGCCTTGGACACTTCCAGGGATGGGGCAGCCACAGCTTCTCTGGGCAACCTGTGCCAGGACCTCCCCACCCTCACAGGAAAGACTTTTTTTCCTAATATCCAATGAAGCCATTCAGTCAGGGAAGTTTCTCCAGTCACAAAATTTATTTTATCAAATACCATAACTCCAAAAAAACCCCCAAAAAATCCCAACTTGTGTTGGTAACTTATAGCAGTGGATTGACTGGTGACAAATTGCTTCCTATTACACAGGGAAAAGCCATAATCTCGAAGGGCTTCAATTTAAAGTTCCTAAAGATGATAATTCTTATGGCTCATCCTGGCACTACTAACAGTTTCCTAAACAAATTCTTATGCATAACTTCAGTTCTACATCACATGTCCCCAGATACAAATGAAAGAACTACATACACAGCCTTCTGATCTGTGGCTGCTCCATCCCTGGAAGAGTCAAAGACCAGGTTGAATGAGGCTCTGGTTTAGTGAAAGGTGTCCCTGTCCATAGCAGGGAGTAGGAACAAGATAATCTTTAAGGTCCCTTTCAACCCAAACCCTTCTACGATTCTGTGTCATATGTTATCATTAGTAAGACCAGTACTAATTTATTTAATTTTGAATAGATAAAAAGTCTTTTATACTTCTACTCCTATTCAGTCACTGGGCTCAAGAGTAGCCCAGATAAATACATCTCCTTCATTGTAACATCCTCTCAACTTCACAAAGGCAGGATCAGGGTTTTCAGAGGGCAATATTTCAAAAAAAAAAAAAAAAAAAAGAAGGTAAACTGAGGAAATCAGAGAACAAATCCCCAGGCCTTCTTGCACAGACTGTGACTGTAATTTGCTGAAATAAAACCAAAAATTCTTCTGGAAAAGACAATCAATGACTCTGGTTGTAAGCATGAGTTTTTCGTGAGTTGAGTGACTGACAGGATCTATGTAAAACATCCAATATAATCACACAGATTTCACTCTGCAATAAATTCATAAGGATCAATAAGCCAATTCCCACTTGTTATGACCTTAATTAAAATCATTTTCATCCTGATCTTGTTTTTTCTCTGCCTGGAGTAATACCTTATGCCCTGGATCTTGGGACAAACTGAAGTAGAGAGATGCCTGACTGTCTGCCTGAAGCCAGAAGGTGTAATTGTTGGTCTGAGGAGCCACAAAAAATCCACGAAGCCTGGAACTGGGCAAAAGGAGAACATCAATAACATAGCGAAAAAAATCATCCTCACACGCCACCTTCACGTGTACACTGAGTAACAAGGGAACACCAAGAGACTAACAAAACAAACCCATATATTTTAAAAATGACTCAAAAAACTCAATTTCCCACTAAATGTCATTTATGCTTCACCAAACTTTTCAAAAAGGAAAGAAAGAACAGCTTTTTGAAATTGTGTTTTTATTGGTGGCCACTCTTTTGTGAATTTCATCTCTAGTAAAGTTTGACACCTGAACTCACAGGAAGAAACCAAGAACCACTCAAAATCAACCAAAAAAACAGAAGTGGTAGAAAAATGTGAGAATTCATTCACATTGCACAGTTTTTCAAGGGTTTATCTGAGAAACAATGAAACCAACACAGTTTAGAGATTTCCACAGCCTGGGGCAAATCACTTTATTTCCATTAACTCCACCTGTGTTAACACTGCCAAAATCAGCCAAAAATCTGCCCCTCAACATCTGGCCACAGATCCAACCCAAAACAGCCTCAAACTGGAGCACTTTCTACCTCCACAGCAATTTCTTTTGTGGTATTTCAGCATATCTAGGCCAGGTAGAGCACAAATACTCAGGGAAAGCAAAAGGAGGAAAAATAAAACACTTCACTGCATATTTTAAGCTTCAAAAGGACCTTGGAGCAAAGGGTTTGCTTTGATTTACAGGAGCTGTGCAGTGAGGCTCTGTTATAAAGAGCTGTCAGGTGTTTTTGCTGCACCTTACACTGCTAAAGGTGATTGCCATGGCTTCATGTCTTTTTAAGATCACTGAGTACCTGAAGGACTTCTTTGCCCCAGACAGGAACCTTACTGGGGCGCTGGCATTAGGTACAAACTGCCACCTGTATCCAGGACCTGCTTCTGTCAGATCAGAGGCATCATCCCAGACTTCAAAGAGAAGCCCTCTGTTTCCTAGAAAGTTAAAACAAAAGTACTCTCAGCAGCAGCCAGCAGAAATCCCTGAGCACATGCTGGAATCAGTGGTGTAGGAGGCAGGCCAGAGAGAAAATTTTAATAATAAATTGGCTCTGTTTGTGGGATGTTTTGCAGTCTGACACAGAACACAGATCTTGCTTTGGGGAATTTGTTCCACCTTGAAATCCTCCACCAGAAATAACAAAAAGCTGCAGAGAGCAGAGCTCCCAGCCAGCTCACATGTCTGTTCTTGCAGGAAAAGTTACTGAGATGACCTGCAGTCAAAATTAGGTAAACCTCTTTTTATGCACAATAATTTCCTACTGCAATGCTCCACCCAAAGAGTGTCCCCATAAACGTCTGCAATAACTCTAGTTCAGCTATTCTTTGTCTAAATATTATCCATATGTTTTTACCCTCATTTTAGACAGCCCTGCACACCAGCCCAACCTTCCTCCCACCATCATCTGTCTGCAAGTGGTGGGCTGAGATGTTCACCTTGTTTTTCCTGGCTACAGAATCACAGAATGGTTTGGATGGGAAAGGACTGTTAAAGTTTATCTAGTCCAACTCCTCTGCCATGAGCAGACATCTATTAAATCAACTCAGAGCTCCATCCAAACTGGCCTTGAATGTTTCCAAGAATGGGGCCACAACTTCTCTGGGCAACCTGTGCCAGTGCCTCACCCCTCTCACTTGTAAAAAATATCTTCCTTGGATCTAATTTCAATTGACTCCTTTTAGTTCAAAACCATCACTCCCTGCCCTATCACTACAGTCCCTACTAAAAGTTTATCCCCATCTTATAAGCCTCCTTTAGGTATGGGAAAGAGCTCTCAGGTCTCCACAGAACCTTCTTTTCTCCAGGCTGAACACCCCCAGCTCTCTGTCTTTCCTCATTGCAGAGGTGCTCCAGGACTTTGCACATTTTGCAGCCCCCTCCCCAATCAAACCCAGAAGAAACTGGCTGGATGTTGAAGAAGACAGCATTTTGGAGAACCCTGTTTCTTGTCTGCCATCATCACCAAACCATTTCTGCCCTGTATTTCCATGTGTGTGTGCTTGGTTGGACCTTCAGTTATTGGAACACCATACCTGGCTGGGGGACACCAAGTCTCCTGCCCTTACCAAGAGGGCCAGTGGTACATCTGATTTGCTGGAGAGAGACGTGCTTGACTTTACAGGGGACACCTGGCAGGAGGAAGAGGATGAAAATGCACTGTGTTAGACTGGATACAGAACTAGGAAGACTCACTCCCTTCCAAAGCCACAGTGGGAGGATAGGATCAGGAAATAATGAAAAGGTTTGGGTAGGAAAGGACCTTAAAGATTCCCTTGTTACACACTCCTGCCATGGACAGGGACACCTTCCAATATCCCACGTTGCTCCGAGCCCTGTCCAACCTGGCCTTGGACACTCCCAGGGATGAGACAGCCACAGCTTCTCTGGGCAACCTGTGCCAGGGCCTCAACACCCTCGCTGTAAAAAAGTTTCTTCCTAATATCTAATGTAATCCTGTCCTTTGGCAAGTGGGAAGCCATTCCCCCTTATCCTGTCCCTCCATCCCTTGTCCAAAGTCTCTCTCCAGCTCTCCTGGAGCCCCTTTAGGCACTGGAAGGGGCTCTCAGGTCTCCCTCGATCCTTCTTTTCTCCAGGCTGAATACCCCCAGCTCTCCCAGCCTGGCTCCAGAGCAGAGATGCTCCAGCCATTTGAACATTTTTGTGGCCTCCTCTGAACCTTCTCCAATAGGTCCACGTGTTTCCTGTGCTAAGGGATCCTGAACTGGATACTTTATTCAAGGTAGGGATCTCCCTAGACTGGAGGAAAGGGGAAGAGTCCCCTGCCTCAACCTTGTTTCCAAACTGGATTAACACTCCTCTAAAAGCCTGTGCTAGTAGCACCAGCAAGCAAAACAGTTCATGCCCACAGTCAGAATAACTGGACCTTCCTGAAGGTGATTCCTACAACTTCCACACTGGTATCACTGAACATTCATTGGGTTTTGTGGTCAGGGCCATGACCACTGTACTGAAAAATCAAGTATTCCATATTTTTCTTACCTGCAGCAGTGACCTGCAGTGGTTCCTCAAAGAAATCCCCCGTGACAGTGAGGTCAGTGCCCCCTCCAAGGCTCCCACCAGCTGGGAAAACAGAGGTTATCTCTGTAGGGGAAGGAAAAGGGGAATCTGCAAACAAGCGCTGGAAAGTTAATCCCAGCCCTATTTCTGTGAAAGCCCACAGTGCACTTGCACGGTTTCCAGGCAGAGCAGCTCCTGTGAATGAAACCAGTGCCTCACTGATCTTTCACGGGGGTTTTCACAGGCACTGGGATTACACCAGGAATGAACAACATGGATAATTGGCTGCATGACAGGAGAAACACTGCAATGCTTGGGCTGTTCCTTAGCAGTGGCTGCATCTGTCATGCTCAGATTGCACACTGCTCTACTCTGTGTTATTGAGGACCCTGCAAAGAAACCCCATAATTTGGAATTAAAACTGTTTTAATCCTTTTGACTTTCTCTGACTCGCTTCTCAGTTTAGCCCCTAGGTTTAAATGTGACCACACTTTCCAATCATCTCACAGACTTGAGGGCCAAATGGATAGAGCTGGACATCTGAGTGTCCACATTATGACCAAGAGAATTTTTCAGGATTTTATCCATTACAGTCATGTCCCTCCACACTGGAAAACTGTTTTTCTTCTTTGGTGACATTTTCTCACTTTGGACTCAGATGTTCTAGTTTAACCACTTAGTTGTATTACTCTAGATCTTAAAAAAAAAAAAAAAAAGACTTATAAAAAACATAGGTGAGGGATGATGGTCTATTTCTACTTTGACTTTGTTAATTCACCTGTCGCTTAATCTTTAATTTTAATTAGTTTTTAATAATTATTTAATAATATTAACTATGGACTAGCAAAATACAGTCTACTGGATAGATCTGGCAGACCTTTCTGCTTGTGCTCTGCTGATAGATAATTTCACTCATGGTTATTTCATTTTACTGCGCCTCAACTTGTAAATAAGGACATAAAATTAGCCTCCTCTGCAAAATGTTTTCAATTTATAAGTGAAACAAGCTGTATGTTATAAACAATACACAAAACTCCAGCATGTATTGGCTACATGAGGCTTTTTATATACAAAAAAGCTTTTGTTAACTTCTGATCCCAGATTGTCAGATGCAGCCCATAAGGAATTAATGCATTGCTTACGTCAGTTTCAGTCTAATTTAAATCACAGATTTGGTGGGATCTTGCTGGGGACCTGTGCAGGTGAACAAAGTAGTCTTTCAGTAGTTTGGGTGGGAAGGGACCTTAAAGATCACCTCATTCCAACCCCCTGCCATGGGCAGGGACACCTTCCACTATTCCAGGTTGCTCCAAGCCCCATCCAACCTGGCCTTGGACACTTCCAGGGATAGGACAGCCACAGCTTCTCTGGGCAACCTGTGCCAGGGCCTCCCCACTCTCACAGCAAAACATTTTCTCATAACATCCAGTCTAATTCTCTCCTCTTTCAGTTCTAAACCATTACCCCTTGTCCTATCACTGTCTGTCTGTGTAAATCTTGAACACTATTTGTCCATGACCATAATCTCAAGCAGGTGTTAAGTATTTGTCTCCTGTCTATAATATAGCTGGAAAAGTCACATACAGGTTATTTTTAACGAACCTTAAAACATTTGGAAACTAATTGTCCAGTAACCTGCCATTCACCATTTATCCAGGACTCAATTCTTGGAGTGGCTGAATATCATCTCCTCCCTGTAGCAGATATGGGAGATACCTGTTCCTGAATTCTACATTTCCAAAATCTTGACCTTATGGAATACAGAGAGATTTAAGGTGGAAAAGCTTCTCTAGATGCAACACTTCAAATTTACAACTGATCTGACAGAGAAAGGAACAACAATAAGGCAACATCATCCCAAGCCATGCCATATTCCTGTTCTCCATCTAGCTTTCTTATGTTAGGCAGCCAAAAACAGAGTCAAACATATTCCTGTCCAAGAGGGACAATAAGTCACTGGGGATGTTAGAGACAGTCCCTGGCAGCACATCCAACCTTAGCACATAAACCTGGTTGTCTTGAAATTTTTGATCTGCAGCTTTTTGTGTAGTTAAACCCACACCAGGAGAGTGGCCCATGGAAGTGAGGACACAGCAGGATTACATCCTGGGAAAAGTAACAGTGAGAGGTCTTTTCTTAGACCACACCAGCACTGCCAGAAGACAGTGCAGCCAGTGAAAGGGCTCATTGTAATACCTGAATGTGTTTGATACAGGAAAAGCTCCTGTTTGGCACTGATGAGCCAAGAATCTTTGTGTACTGTTGACCTGCAAGAGAGAGAAAGTGCCTGAGAGATCCTTGGCCATTTAAGTTTAAGCAAAGCTTATTTAGCAGAGGAACAGTGGAACATTTCTACAGGGTCCAACAGCAGCTTTCACCAGCACACTGAGGCATTGATTCACGAGACCCCATTACAGGGCTGAAACATTTTATTAGAAGTACTAACACATTGTTAAGTATGTTTTGACACTGTCGGAACCCATTTACACCTCCTTTTATGGCTAAATTCTTTCCCATTTGGATGAATAGGTAAAAGTGAGGTGAAAGGATTTTATTCAGCTGGGTTTTGTGGATTACAGAATCACAAAATGGTTTGAGTTGGAAGAGACCTTAAAGAACTCCCCTTGTTCCAACCCCCTGCCATGGGCAGGGACACCTCCCACTATCCAAGGTTGCCAAGCCCCATCCAACCTGGCCTTGGACACTTCCAGGGATGGGGTAGCCACAGTTTCTCTTTGTAACTTGCACCAGGACCTCCCCACCCTCATAGGGAGGAATTCCTCCATAATATCCCACCTGAACCTTCCCTCTTTCAGCTTAGAGCCATTCCCTCTTGTCCAAGATAAGATGCCTTATGCTCTGAACACTGAAGCTAAAGTATTAAAACACCAAAGTCTAAATGCTCTGGGGAGAAACACTCCCCCTTTTCATACCCAATCTGACAATCATCTTCTCAAGATAACAAGCCTCATTTCTGAGCAATGAAACACATGATTCAGCAAAAACATCATTTGCTTATCCTGGACTCCTATGTGTCCGTATTCCCATGCAAAACCAGAGAAAAAGGGAGAAAATGTTCTTTTACTCACTTTCCTTTGTTAAACACTGAGAAGCTGATGTTGTGGGAGCCTGGAGGAGAAAAATGTAATATATTTCATGGCAAAGCATGGAGTGCATCCTACCAAACCTTGTACAGGTGTCCTGGGCCCAATTCTCCTCTCCTCTATTTTATATATTTAATTCAGAATAAATCTCCCAAACCAGAAGCTTGCTGCTCAAAGCCTCCACAAGAAACTAGAAGCTTCTTCAGAGTACTTAGAAGTGAGGAGAAATTAATTGGATCCAACCTCCTACCAGAGAGAGAATACAAGGGAGCATCCAATTTATTCCTCTAATAAAGCAGTACAGGGAAGGTCCATCACAGATAAGGAGGGTTAAAGTAAACTGAGCAAAGACCCCAAATCACACTGTTGCTGTCAGCAATGTCTGTACGATGTCGTGGTTTCAGTTCATGTTCTCTCAGGTTGTGCAGAGGACACAAGCCACGGCAGTGGCTCTGTTGAAGGCTGGTAAGCCTTGATCTGAAACTGTTTTTGTGCACTCAGCTGTGAGCCACATGCCTATCTTTGAAGATAGAGCAGAATCTCTATCCTCTGGAGTTGCAGGAATTATGGAAACCCATAATTTTTACCCTTTTTCACCAACCTATGTGGTTCCCTTCCAACCGGCACTGCAGCGTCCCCAGTCCACCCTCTGTCTGAATAGGGTAACTGTGGAGAGACAAAAGACTTGGCTGAGTCTTGGGAGCAAAACCAGCAAAATACAGCGAGAAACATCTAAACAATAGGTGTATAAGCCCACATCTCCTAAGGTAGTCCTGCTTGGCTCCATTTAGAGACAAAGGAGAGAAATAGGTGTGATGGGAGACAAACAACCCATCTTCCCACTAAAGATCAAGAGTTCAGCAGCTTAGGAGGATGTCTCTCAGCAGCACAGTGTTCCAGCTTGGCCTCCTTTACATCTCTTCCCTGAAGCTGATCCTGTTGGCAACCTTCAGAGCCCCCACTTGAAATAAAAAGCTGTGCAGGGACAAATGTGGGCACAGGGGCAGGATGAACAGGGGGACAAAAGCATTTCCCCTCTACTTGCATGTCCCTAATCTGTAAGAAGGAGCAGGTAACACTGAAACCAGACACACTGGCATTACATCAACTGTCTGGAGCCATGGAACATTGGAAATCCCATCATCAATTCATACTTTCCTTTAAGTTCTCCTCCTGGGAGACAGGAAGAATTTTACACCGCAATAAGGAGGTCCATCAAGGACTCCAGGAGCCTTAGCACAGACTTGTGTGGGAGGAGATTTTTCCCCCTGATTCCTTGTTAAAGTAGCTTCCTCCTTTCCTGGGGCTCACAGGCACTATAAGAATTGCAGCAGCCCTCACACACCCCATCACAGACCCTCCCCATGGTCTGTCTCCACCTCAAGCCAAAGCAGAAGAGTTTCTGCAAAAGCCATGATTTTGTTTTGGTTTTAGTTCTGTACCCCTGCACCAAGACAAACCAAAAATAAGTGAAGAACTGACATGCTTCCAGTTTGTCTGTCAGCAAAAGAGCAGAGACTGGTCCATCCATCTCCTGCTGTAAGGATAGCTGGCCTGGGCAAAAAAAATAAACAGGAAAAATGACATGAAGCAACACGGACTTTCACAGATGAAAACCTGATCTTGTTAAAATTGGCAATTTATATTTTCATTTGGGACAGGAATTTTCTCTCACTTGTATATAACATTTATTAATCTCTTATCTCTTTGCCTGCAAAGTATATTCCCCAAATACTGCAAGAACTGCATCTCTGTAAAGATCATGGGTGTTGGGACCATCTTTGAGACACCCCATGGCAGCTCTGAATGACCTGATGCCTGGTCCCTGTAGGTAAGGCTGAGCTCCAGGAGGGCTATGCCTGTCCTTACATTCCAGAAGCAGCTGGCAGCATCCCTTACAGCAAGTGCATTCAAGATACAGCTCAGTCATTTCTTTATTTCATTGAGGAGAAACACTACAAACAACCTCTGCCAGAAAGCACCTGAGCTCCTAATAGTAAATTTAGTTATTCCCACCTTAAAGAACCAATATGGGACAACTTCAGCTGGAGAGTACAAATCAGTCTACAGTAATAAATTCAGAGTAATTAGCAGAATAAGCAAAGGTTGGCAATGATTCTTTGGGAATGAAGAGGCAATTATGGGAAATAGGTAATTAAAACCTGTAATGCAAACAGCTTGTGATGACCCATCCTTCAGAGTGTAGTTTTCTATGACCGATGCTTCAGAGAGCAGTTTTATGAGGTTTTAATAAAAGACCTTGCTTTTATTAATACTAGTGGCTGATATTGAGAACCTTTCCTTTTAAGGAAGACTGGAAAAAAATTCAGTGCTGCCAAATATATGTTCATCATCACTGGACCATTGCATCCCATATATAGGATGGAAACGGGTGCTGAACACACTTGAAAATATAAACCCCATTCTCTTTCTTTGTCCCAAATCCTGAATCAGCGTGACTGAAGGACAGATTGCTCTGGTCAAGTCCAAGTCCCTACCTGGTACATATTTCCTAACACACTAAAAATGGGCAAATTATTCATGGGAAGCTCCAGAGGGAACCTGTCTGGTATGCTGTGATTTTGAGGCCATTTCCTTCTGGTGAGGTTAAGCTGTAAATGAGTAATCCAGCAGTGGAGCACAAGGCACGTCCAGCCTGCAATCACACAGAGCAGCCTTTCTGCCCACTGAGCAAAGGTTTCACAGTTCCACCAGAGGCAGGTAAAACAATAATTAATATCTGACAAAGGATGCTGATGGGCAGCAGTGTAGGGGCTGAGAAATGGGTGCAGCTGGTGCAGCAGGAATCTGCACTGGACTTCCATTTACACGAGCAAATAATTTCATTAATTAGCAAGGGACATTTCCATTCAGCCTGAGAAGTCATTAAAAACCATCTAGTGCTTAAATACCTGCTCCTGCAATTAAAGTTTCCAACTACTGAGAATACACACTTTTCCTAGCTCCTGAAATGATCCTTAAAATGCCAGAAAACTGACTATGGATTAATAGTTTTTCTTTAAAACACTCACCTGGGCTTATTTCTTCACTGCCATTGACACAAGTAGAAGGAAATAATAAATTAATATTTGATAACATAACCATGCATATGAAAATACATATGATACACATCATTTAGGATTTGCTGTTCTTAAAGGACTGCTGTCCTGAAGTAAGTTTCTTAAATATACCTGCTTTTCTCTGTTGCATGTAATCATAGAAACCACAAAAAACAAAAATCAGACCTCTGAGAACAAGGAAACACCCAATGAGAATTTAAAGAAGGCAACAACAAGGCCTTTTGTCTCAAAATACTTCTCCTTTGTCTTCTGTCTCTCCAGAGCATCTGCTTCAAACTAATAGTTTTTCTTAAAAAAAAAAAAATGCAAATGGGCAGGGAAAATTTATTTAACTTTTCGATTCTGACATTATTTTAATTAGTTAAATTCTAATTTGCCAGCCAAAATAAAATCTACAGCAACCAGCTGCAATTACAGTACAACTCACACTGAGCTGTGATTGACTGTGCTGCCAGTAAACAAACCAACCAGCTTAATGGACCAGTTGCAATTAGATTAACAAAGTTTGCTGGAGCCCAACTCATGAGCTGCAATAAAGCACAAAGGAAGTAAATGGCAATTCTGGGCCAACTGGTTGCAATTTATTGCTGTCGTGGAGGCTGATGGAAGAAATGCCAATTTACAGGGAGTGGGGCAGATAGCTGCATAATTACCCATCAATATAATCCACATTGAAGTCAAGGGTCTCATATCTTCCAGCAATTGTCTTCCCATAAATCTGTATTAAATTTCCTGTTTAAAGGGAAACGGAAATTGAAGTGAGCCTTTTAAAAGCAGAGAACTTACTTGCAGATTTTGTGAGCTGAATAAAAGGAATCCTTGTTCTTTATGAACTTTGCGGAGGTGCCTGCACTGATGGCTACTCAGCTTCTACCATGGCTCAAGATGACTTTGAACTCAATTCATTTTTTCCAAAACACATCTTTCTTTGCCACCAAAAAGGTCCATTCCCATTTTTTTAGAAGATCTCCTGTAGCTGCACTGAGAAGACATTTTCTTCAACTCGTTTGTTGACTAAACCCCACATTCTAACTCCATGCCACTGTACAACCTGAGGAGACAATCAAAATGACATCATTTGTACACTAAAGAGGGTGAAGATCTAAAAAAGGAACTCAGTACATCTGTGTCCAGTTGAATAATATCCAACACTCCAGTGGCCACACTGGGTGAGAGCCTCGTTCAGTCACCTGCAGAGGTGTCTCACATGAGTCAAGACACCCTGCCAGACACCTTTAGGATTAAAAATTGGGAAGAAATTCTTCCCTGTGAGTGTGGGCAGGCCCTGGCACAGGTTGCCCAGAGAAGCTGTGGCTGCCCCATCCCTGCAAGTGTCCAAGGCCAGGTTGGACAGGGCTTGGAGCAACCTGGGCTAGTGGAAGGTGCCCCTGCCCACGGCAGAGGGGTAGAACAAGATGAGCTTTAAGCTTGTTTCCAACACAAACCATTTTGTGATTCTCTGATCCTACCATCCCACTGTAGCTCCGGAAGGGAATGAATCTTCCTAGTCCTGTTCCTACCTGCTCCATGCAAGTCCTTCATGCCCCAAGACATTTCAAATACTACTAGATTCTCATGCTTTTCACTGACTACACTTGGAGGTCAAACATCCAGCTAACACACAGAAACCTCCATAAAAACACCCCAAAGCCAGGCATGAGAATTTAGATCTGAACTGCATCTAAAAATAATTGGAAATAAGTGACTGATCCAGATTTAGGAGCATCTATGTGGTCTCATCATAGAGATGTCTCTCTGCACTCCTGAGAGACCAAAATGCTTTGATGAATCTTGACATTGGAAATCAACATTTCCATTTTCTCTAAAGAAACCTGCAAATACAAAAATACTAGGACTGGAGGGGGGAAAGTCTTTTTCTTAACTGTTCACACCAAAACCAATGAGTATTCTCAGGTAAATTTAAAGTCTTTCCCAAAGCCAAATTAACCAAAAGGTCTGCATGGCTTTACAGTATCAGCTAATTCTTCTTAAAACTATTCCTAAACAAATAGGGTCTGATGACTCAAGGTTTGGGATGGATTAGATTTATCAATCTATTGAACAACATCACTCAGGCAGAGCTGGGCTGCAGGAATAAAGTACCAAATAATCTGATCACTGTTTATTCCCCACTTCTGTTCCAGCATTGCAGACTCTCTCCCCTTGTACAAACCCATTTTGCTGTCCACCATTAAGTTCTGATGGTGTCTATTTTATCCCCAGCAAGACAGACCCTTCATAAGGAAGAAGACAGTATGGAACACCAAATAATGGTTTAGGTGGCCTCCACATTAAAGGTCCCATACCTGGGATGCCAGATGGTGGATTAATTTGGTAAACCACAGGTGTCTGCTCAGCAGAGAACTGCAAAGAGAAATGTGTAGTTAGATGGTAGTTATTTTCACTGCATTCCAGCATGATCCAATGGTGCATTGCTCACAACACAGTTGGCAACTGCATTTCAGAGACTCCCACTTCAGATCTCATCTTTGAGGCAGAGTCCACCTCCAGGAAGGAGAAATATTCCCCTCTTACCCAGCCCCCTCTCCAATCAGAGTATGGGTTAGTGCCATTCTTACATCCTCTTTTGTGCCAAATAGCCCACCATGGCTTGAGTCAATGTCAGAAGATACACTTTAATACATTATAAAATTCCTGTTTTATCTAAAGTTAAAACCTGCATCTTATCCCACGTTATGTAACCGTTTTTCTTCCCAGCGGTATATATTTTAAAACTATTTATCACAGAACTAAAATATTTCAGTCACCCTTTAGCAAGTTTTTTGGGTACCCTAAAGCAATGGAGCAAAGAAAGAGCTTGCATTGGCCCATCTTAATGCATTATAGTACAACAGTTTTTGCCTTTGGGAAAGCTCTACCTTGGACTCTGAGGTAAAAAAACAACCTTGACAATTGAGTCTAACCATTAATCTAACACTGCCAAATCCACAACCATGTCCCTGAATGCCACATGTCTTAAATCCCTCCAGAGATGGTGACTCCACCACTTCCCTAGTGTTTGGCCATCCTTTTAAGGAAGAAATTTTCCTTAATATCCAATCTAAACATCCCCTGGTGCAACTTGAGCCAATGTCCTTGTCCTGTGTCTTGTAACTTGGGAGAAGAGGCCAACCCCCACCTGGCTCCAGTCTCCTGTCAGGGAGTTGTAGACAGTGACAAGGTTCCCCCTGAGCCCCCTCAAAGCTCCCTCAGTCACTCATCATCAGACCTGTGCTCCAGGCCCTTCCATTGCCCTTTTTTTTGGATATGCTCGTTTTCCCCACCTCCTCTATGATCCCTCTGTCCTCCCTGACACTTACAAATGCTGCTGACAGCCCAATAAATTACATCAAAAAGCCTCATTTGCTGATTTAGATTGAAGACACCAATTCATTTTTTGGGTTTTTTCCAAGCTTTCCTTAAACCATTCCCTTTCTGAGCTCATTCTTTGCCTTCCCTCCTCCTCATGGTGCTGTTAAATATAAATGAGTAGCCACAGACTCCCTCCAGCAATGGCCACTTCTGGGAAGCAAAGGCAACATCACACCATACCCCAGGCTGGAGCTGATGTGGAACAAGAAGCCAAAAGCAGCATGAAATTCAGGCCACTGGCTGACACAAGTCTTCTGAGCTGCTCAAACTTGTTGCTGCCTGCAGCAGCCTTTTTCAGCCTCATGTGGAAGTGAAATTAATTTTTAATGCGCATAGCTCCCAGGTCCCAGCCCCAAAACAAAGAGACACGCTGTGTTTTATTTAGCTTGGAATGTGCCTCATTAACAGCATCCCCCGGTGATTTTTCATCAACTCTCTAAGCCAGCTGAACCACCTGATGACACTTCAGCTTTAATGTGCAATTTACGGAAAAGGCTGGCCTCTCCTGCTCGATGCCCAAAGCCAGCTTAGAGGTGGGATGTGACTTCTAAACACACCAGCCCTCATCCTGAAACATGAACCATGGTAAAGAATTCTGCTCTGCAAGAGATCGTAGAATCCCAGAATGGTTTGAGTTGGAAGGGACCTTGAAGATCATCCAGTTCCATCCCCTGCCATGGGCAGGGACACCTTCCACTGTCCCAGGTTGCTCCAAGCCTCATCCAACCTGGCCTTGGACACTTCCAGGGTTGGGGCAGCCACAGCTTCTCTGGGCAATCTATGCCAGAGCCTCACACCCTCACAGCCAAGAATTTCCTCCTAGCATCTAAACCTTTGCTCTTCCAGTTTGAAGACCTTCTCCCTTGTCCTGTCTCTAACATGCGCTTGTAAATAGTTTCTCTCCATCTTCCTTGTAGGTTCCCTTCAGGAACTGCAAGGCTACAATTAGGTCACGTCAAAGCCTTCAGTTTTCCAGGCTGAACTATTCAAATTCCCTCAGCCTTTTTTCACAGCAGAGGTATTCCATCCCTCTGATCCTCTTGGCAGCCTCCTCTGAACTCACTCCAACAGTTCAGTGTCCTTCCTGTGCCGGGGACCCCAGATCTTGACACCTTTGTCATGAATTGGTCTAATACCACTATATCCCAAAACATCCTTAGACAATGTGCTTTGACCCAGCGAGCCAAAGGGAAAATCCTGATTGGAAGAGGAGTAGTCATCTCTCAAAACAACTGAACAACAGGTATGAAATCAGAGCTGAGGTCTGAACTTTCCAAATCTTGCTTGTCTGAGGTGGAGATCTGTCCTAAATGTGAAGAGATTTCCACTCCTGGAACCAGCTGTGCCCATGGGAGGGGCTCTTACCCATGGTTAGCTATCAGTGCAGACTGTTAGCGGCCACCCTGCAGCTTGCAGGGTAACACCACAAAAAGTCAACACAGTATTCTGACACAATAAGAGCTTCTGAATGTGTGGCTTAAAGGCAGAGATAAATCAACCTGGACCCAGAATTTTCAGCCACTTAGGTCACCTAGTCTACCCAGCACCACTCATGAGTACCTCAATCCATCAAGTTTTCAGGGATAGAATGAGCATCCTGATTTCTTGTCCTGATATGCAATCAGATCTACAGGGTATGAGAGATAAAAGAATCATGACCAACACATTAAGGGAAGTGATTTTCTCTCTATTCTACTCTCATGGGGCTCCATCTGGAGTATCACATCAAAGTCTGGGGTCCCAATATCAGAGGGATGTGGAGCTGCTGGAGAGAGTCCAGAGGAGGCCACAGAGATGCTTTGAGGACTGGAGCCCCTCTGCTCTGGAGCCAGGCTGGGAGAGCTGGGGGGGTTCACCTAGAGAAGGGAAGGATCCAGGGAAACCTGAGAGCCCCTTGCAGAGCCTAAAGGGGCTCCAGGAGAGCTGGAGAGGGACTTTGAACAAGGAATGGAGGGACAGGACACAGGGAATGGCTTCCCACTGCCAGCAGGCGGGGTTAGACAGGATATTGGGAAGGAATTCTTCCCTGTGAGCGTGGGGAGGCCCTGGCACAGGTTGCCCAGAGAAGCTGTGGCTGCCCCATCCCTGGAAGTGTTCAAGGCCAGGTTGGACGGGGCTTGGAGCAACCTGGGGTAGTGGAAGGTGTCCCTGCCCATGGCAGAGGGGTGGAACAAAATGGCCTTAAAGGTCCCTTCAAATCCAAA
>WBMV01002992.1:0-94392 GCA_013396655.1 Campylorhamphus procurvoides
TTGGGGTGAGGGAGGTGAAGAAGGGTTTGGGGTGAAGGTGAGGAAGCGATTTGGGATGAGAAGGTGATGGGGAAGTTTGGGGGTGAAGGGCTGCTGGAGGTGAGGAGCTGATAAGTGTTTTTTGATGAAGGAGTTAAGGGGCTGAAGAGGTGGGAAAGCGATGAGGAGCTTTGGGGTGAGGGGTGTCTGAGGTCATGAATACGGGAAGGGGATGAGGATCTTGGGGGTTGAGGGAGATTTGGGGCTACAGAGGTGGAAATTGGCAGTATTATGTGTTGTAGTGATCTGGCCATAGGAGATGCTGGGCTGCAGAGGTTTGGAAGGGATGAATGGTGGGATGGGTAAGCTGAGGTTGGAGAGACTTCTTTGGGGTGTCTGGGATAGTAAGCCCTAATGAGGTGAGGATGGGGTGAGAATGAAGGTTGCTTATTGCCTGTTTGGGATTGTATTGGGTAGAGTCTATGTTGAAAGAGGACTCGACAAAGCAACCAAAGATTGAGACTAGTGTAGTTTTTCAGACTATTAAACGTTACTAGCCTGCCATTTGAATAATTCCACTCTTAGTCTGTAATCTGATCTCAATGCTTTATCATAAAACAGAGTCTCCTTTTGCCTGATAGGACGATGGGAGGGCACTGGTGGAAGAAATTAGCACTTAACTCTTAAATCTCTCATGATGGCAGCACTATTGCTTAAGATGATGTTATCAGTGATTTGCAGCGCTAAGATGCCGTAATTTAGCAGTTTTAGCAGGTGCAGAAACTGCTTGGCCTTGAAAAATACTGTCCCTGTGGGGCAGTTTTCTGTTGGAATGATTCGCCTCCAGTATTTTCTCTGTATAAAGGAGGGGAGGAAAAGTTTTAGTCAAGGCTCTGACTTGGCATTGGGTGCTGTGAGTGAGTCAGTGTTGCTGGAGCTTGGCTAATACAGGGAATTACAAATGGGAAAGGATAGGAAAGATAGTGTGGGATGTTGAATGGAGGAGATGATTTCTCCCTCAGGAAAGAAGATGTTACAAGAAGTGGATCTACAGGGACAGGCAGCACTAGGTACAGAGCACAGACAAATAACTGCAGCATTATGAGGATCCATGGGAAGGAGCTGCACTGTTACAGCATGTATCCTTTCTGCTCTGTAAAAACTGCTCCAATGTGAGCTACGTCCTGTTCCGCTGCCTTGATCAGGCAGTGCTACTAAAATATTTAATGAAATATGGCTTGAGCAGGTGAATACTTCCTGCTTCCCTCCAGAAGTCAGGTTTTTTGTAAATATCTGGCAGAGGTGGTTGATGATGTGATTGCACTGGCATGGCTTGTGTGTGCCTTCTTCCCTCCCACCAGTATTGCAAAAGACAAGGTCTTCCTCGCTTGGTTTGTTTAGTGGTTATACTGAATTGATGAAGTGTTCAACAGGCCTAAGTAAGGGAAGAGGTTTCAGACAAGAGATTAAGGTATTTACTTGACACTTCAGCTATAAATGCTTCCAGAAGGGCTTTTTACTGTAAGTTTGAAAGGATGACACTACCTTAAGCTCCTAAGACTGCATCCAGTAGTCTCTGAGGCATCCAAAACCAGCTCTGGGTTCCTGTGTCTGTTAAAGGTAGTGGCAGCTGCTGTCTTGGAAGAGAGAGCCTCATTCCTGTATTAATGAGATTAAATTGGATATTTAAGGGAGTTTTCATGACAAAATTACAATTTCCTTGATGTAATAGATGGGATCAGTGGAACAACTTCTATTTTGGTTTGCTATTTGTAATGTCAGAGGCTGGTTTACACGGGCTGGCTCATGCCTCTCCGAGCAAGTAAATGATAGCAATTCTTGTGCTCAATTATGTATGACTGAGGCATCCTCAGTAAAAGGAAAATGTAATGGCTCTATAGAGAAACCCTCCTGTGCAACTGAGAGTTAACTCCTTCAGGAACCTGCTGCTCTCTGGGAGTCATTTGTTGAGAAAGGAATGAGCAGTATTTGCTGAGGTAATCTTGCTTGGATGCTGTGGGCACTGCCTGCAGTCGAAGGCAATCCTCTCCCTTCAAGCTGAAAAGTGCCTTAAAAATTCAGTCTGTTTTAAATACAGTTGTGTTTTACTGCCTTCTGCACACAAGGGAGATTGTCTTTTGCTGGAGGTGTCCTTGACCAGAGGTGAGAAAGTGGCAAGAACACTGACTTGACAGGTGGTGAACTTGCTGCCCCTTCTGTGTCATGTTACAACAAAACTTGTGAAGTGCAGCTTTGTTCATGTGCCTTTTCAGGGGGGCAACACAAGTGGAGTATTTTGGTGGCTCCCAGCGAAGCATGGTGTTACTCTGACTGAAACAATGCACGTGCTTGTATGTCTAAGTGCATGTGACCTTAAGTTTTCACACTGAAGCAAATGTGGAGCCTGTTTGAAGAGCTTTCTGAAGTAACTGCCTTTATTCTTCCATGTGGGAATACAAGCCCTGAGGAGCTTAGGGAGAGCAGGCTGAAGTTGGACCCGTCTTACAGGGCTGTGACCTCTGAGATTAATTACCTTTAAACTCACTCCGGTCCTGGATTTACTGACAGCCAGAAAGTTAGGACGTGGTAGTTTAATGTGGCTCTGCCTCTGTGCTGAGGAGGGAATGTGTGGACTTTGCCTGTATCACTGTATAAATTTAAATGGATCATTTATAAAAGTAATGAGAACATTAACACTGGATGATGGTACATGCAGAGTAATTCACCAGTAAAACTGCATCTAATGTTTGAAAAACCTTCTTAAAATCAAAATGTGTTGCCAACTAAGTGCCTTAGAAATTATGTTGAAGCTTTGAGAGGCATCTTATAAATTCCTGGGTGGGAGCATGATGGCTGGAATGACCTACTAGCTGCTGGGTAATGCCTGCAGTTGTGAACACAGCTGCATGTAACACTTCAGTACTTTCAGCTGACACTGATTTAAGATATAAACAGCTCCTTTACACAGTGGCATTTGATCTTGTTTAGCTTAGTCTGTAAACCCTGCCTGTGATGTACTGCTGTCATCCTTAGTTGAACACCTCATGACTCCCAGCATCAGTTCCTAGAGTAGGAAGGAATTCACAAAACCAGTGAAATCCTTCATGTTGCCCATCACAAGAAGCTGCAGCTGGCAGTTCCTTTTGGGCTTAACCAGTGGTCTGTACTTCCTCTGTCCCTCCAAACAGCACAAACCACCCTAAAACACTCACACCAAATGATCAAGCAGTGTGTGTTGAGCAGCAGTGCACGTGTGCTGGTGTCATGTTTGACATGAAAATAAGCTTCTCTTGCCCTTCAAACTGACTGCAATGTGATGGGCTACTTTTAATAGTGTCAAAGCACTGAACCAGAGGCGAAGCTATTGGCATTGAAATGGAGCTTTCCAGTTGATCTGCCAGAAGAGCTGTTGTGGAAGCAATGAGGCTGTCGTGACAGAGGGGAAAGCTTTAGCAGCTTGCACAGTAATAGCTAACATGAAGAACTGTTTGTGCTGCCTTTTAGTTTTTGCAGAGGTCAATCCCATGACCTTTTTATCTGTAATACTTGGAAGATCCCAGGCTATGACCTATTCCAACTATAGGCATAAGATTCATCAAAACTGCAATGGAACAGCCTTGTGTGCAGTTGTTTCCCTTAAAGATGGGTTAACTGATTGGATACCTATTCTGTTGGAGCTCCTGGCCCTTCAACTTAGTGTTAGCCTTACTGAACACTTCCATTCAACAGCAGTCCATTAACTTGAGGATTGCAGAGTGCAGTGGTTGTTGCTTAGTTTAATACATCAGCACAAAACTGGTAGGAGTGTTTGAATCAATACTTCTCCTAAGCAGAGCATTATATCTCCTGGTAACTGCTATGCTGAGTCCAATCAATTTCTAGTGGAGTTGTGTGCTTAGGTCTCCATGCAAAAGCAGAAAACAAATGATTCTGGCAAGTCCAGTTGTCAAATTTGAAGCAGAATCCTTGTAAGGATGAGTGACACCATGTGTGTAGCTTGACAGATAGCTCATGTTTCAGCCTGAGAGTCACCTTCCAGACAGCAGATCCTGGAGAGCCCAGAAACCAAGCCTGGAAGCAGACACTGTTAAGCTGTGGAGTGCTGTGAACCAGCTGTTGCTGGTCAGGTGACTGTTACAGTCAGCAGTTTATCAGTTACCCACACATCTTGTTTGGGTCACAGCCCTGCCTGGAGTAACCACCCAAAACTTTGATATCTTGCCCTGCATCTGGGACTCTGAGGGGTTCTTGAATCCAAGCAGGGTCATTTTTTCTATTTTGAATAAACTAATTACTGTGAAGTGTGGTATGGAAGCATAACACTCCTCCAAGTGGAACAAGATACTCAGCATGAAAAAGAGCTGAGTTCATACTATTAAATGTAGACCTCAGAGTTGCCCAAGACTGAATTTGCCTCAAGTTAAAAGCTGAACTTAGGGCATCTCAGTGATGGATTCAGAGCACTGCAGTGTCTGAGCCAGGGAGTGGTTTGTGCTGTGAGCTGGCACACAGTAGCTATTAACTAAAGCCCCTTGTTGCTGGTACTTCCAACAAGTGCTTGTGCAGTCATTTAGACTGCAACTGGCATAGGCTTTATAACAACTTGGGAGAAGCAGCCAGGTTTCCTCATCAAACTTGTGCTTGGCAAGTGACTCTGGCAAGCACCAGGACACAAGGCTTTTGTTGGGTAATGATTGGGTTTGGCTTAAGAGCTGCTCCTGACCTTAATTTGGCCCTCAGTGGCACGTAGTCTGCTTGCACATGAATCTCAGTGTATAGGTGGTGGGATGTTGGTCTCCACAGTTTGGACAACTAATAAAACTGAAAACCCAGTTAAATCTTGGGAAGACCTGATTTCCAGGACTCCCATCTATGAAGGATACTGACTATTAAACTAGTCTCTTTTGCTTTAGGAGACCTTGTTGGCCTGATGCTTTAGGCTTGACTCAGTCTCCTTTGCAGTGTTATATGAAGGCTGACTAATCTGGTGGCCTGAGGTCTCTGGGAGTGGCCTGAGACATACTGTTCTTGCACGACTGAAATTGTCAGTCAGTAGGTGCTGCTTGTGTAGCAAGGCATAAAAGGGTAGGAAAGTAGCCCTAAGGAATAGGCCAAAGATGCTTTTAAGAAAAATCTTAGTGTGTAAATGGCAGCAGGACAGTGTTACCCCAAATTTTTCTGCTGAACTGTTTCTGAGGTGGATTTTATCAGTGTTCTGGGGAGAGCAAGGTTGGTGCTCTCAGAGTGGAGAGAGGACCTAGTTTCCTCATCTTGTTTTAAATGAGAGCTCTAATGTTTTTGTAACTGAAATTGAAACCAGTGTTATGCTGACCCTGCATATTTTTTATCCTCTGCTGGCTGGCCTGGACTACTTCTGCATGCAGTATAGTTCATTTATTTTGGAGACTTGAAAACAAGCCATTATCACCCTTTGGTGCCAGATAAATAAATGATCTAACTGGGGGCTGAACCCAAAGTGCTCTTTTACAAAAGCACAACTTCATGTCACCCTTATCTTCTGCATTCTGTTCTTGAATATATGATCAGTCTTTCTGGACCACATCCAGAAACCAGTGGCTTAACCCAGCAAGCGATGACTGCAGAGCAGTCAGATTTCTGTGCCACTTAATTTCCTATCATCACTTGTGCTCAGCAAACAATCTTCCAGAATACACTTAATCTGTTTAACCTACAACTTGCTTACCAATCATATGGGAGTACAAATAGCAGAAATCAACTATTAGATAGGCTTGATATTGGATCTTTCCTTCCAGGTAATGAGAGTTTCAGGAGCTTGTTGGGTTTTTTGGGTGGTTTTTTCCTTGTTTGTTTCTTTTTTGGTGTTTGTTTGGGGTTTTTTTGTGAGGAAAGAGAGGACACATATGCAGGGTATAAAATACTCCTCCCATTTTATGAGGGGAATATCTGAGCAAGTACACTGGCCTGAGCAGTCTGGCTCTGGGTACTCCCAGAGGAGTGATTTGACAGTCTGAACTATTGCTCCTTAGAGTCGTGTGGCTGGCCAGCTAACTCCCAAGAGTTCAAAAAATAACCCAACACAAATGCACAACTTGTTTTAACACCAGCACATCTAGTGCACATGTCCCGTTTGCTGTCTGAAATGTATCTGGGGGAATCAGCTTGTGCTGTAGGCTTGTTCTTTTTCTTGGCTCTTGTTCTGCTTCTAACTTTGGTGTAGGGAGGGAAAAGGCTTAGATTTCTCCATGCTGGAGGTACCCTGATTGTTTCCAACATCATAGCACTCCCACCTGCCTAAAAATCAAAGCATTTCAGTGGGCTGAAAAAGAGTGAATGGGCAGTTAGTTATCTGTTCCCTTCATGTTCCCACATTTATTTCGGGCTGAAGGAGCTTGTTCTGCTGATTTGCTTTCAAATTACCTTTTCAATTTGTCACTTTCCTGTTTTTTGTGTTCAAAACTTTTCATGTGCAGCTGCACAGTAGTAGATCTCTGTCAACAGGAGAAATGGAATTGAATCAGATGAGTTGTGTCCTCTTCCAGATGGCCCTTCTGCAATAGTTTGTATGACAATTCAGGCTGCTATTTGAAAATAAGCCTTTTGACCATATAGTTTTAGTGAATTTTAATCTTCTTTGTATGTATATGATGTGGGCACTACCATGGCCTTTCAACTGTGTAGTAGCCCCCAGTTAAGCTGTATGTAAAAGGGTTTAGGTTCCCATACAGAGAATTTTGTCCCAACATCTTCCACAGATGGCTGTTCATCTAGTGGGCTTGGTATTATACTGTTAGTAATTGTTCTAGTTAGGAGCAGTAGGATATACTTGTGGACAAGTAATAGTCTTTGGTGTGATGATTTAAGATAAAGCCCCAGTTTGTTTCAGGGTATTCTTAGCCTGTTCGTGTAGATCTCAGTAATATCACTTTGTCTATGTAAAACCTCATGAGTCTCAGAGATGTTCAGTTTAAACTTGACTCTGTACTCCTTGAAAAGATTTCTTTGCATCATCCTATCTCTGTACAAGTCACTTAATGGAAAGATATGCTTACACAAAAAAAAGCCCCAGTGCTCTATAACTGCAAACTACTAAACATGTACTGTCATCAGACTACAAACTTTCACTTCATTCCAGCATACCTGCACAATATTTCCCTGAACTGCATTTAGTAGCTTTCTCTTCCTTATTAACTGTGCTCCTAAATTAACACTTTACAAGTGGTCAGTTCCAGTGCTGTGTTAAGGTTACTGAGTAACTGGTTGGGATTAATGTGTGAATTTATCACTGGAACAATAATGGCTACACTGTTCCCTGCATTTCAGCCTCTTTGAGAGGCTTTTGGTCGACAGACTCTCTGTCTGGGAGGCTCTGTAAGGAGCCTGTGTATTGCTGAGTATCTCACTTGCAGAATCCTCCAATGTGCCTGACAAGTTGCCTTGATTGTGGGCCACAGCCTCCTTCTGCCTGTTTGGAATTTACTAATTGGTGTGCCCCTGAAGGTCTTTGCTGATTTCTGAAGTTTAAGGGCTTTCCTGGCTACAGCCACTTGAAGGGAAGTGGCCCATGGTCAGACCATCCCTACTGGAGAAAGCTTTAAGTCATCCCATAGTAATTACTGTATTGACTGGATATATACAGGTAGATACACCACAGCTTACAAAATACAAATTCTTTAAGTAGGGAATAGGATTTCAGCTTTACATGCAGAAATTGCTGCTGTCCAAATGATGTGGAGATCTCACCTTAGGAAATGGGCTAAGAATGCTGTTTTAGTTCTGTGCTTTAGGCACTCTCAGTAAAAACTACTTTGTATGTGGAAAAAAAAAGCTTGACCTGGAGGTATTGGTAATGGTTCCCCAAGCTTTAATACTAAAAGTATATTGTCTGATAAGGGCAGAGGGTAATATTGTGTTTAAATACTTCAGCTCTGTATTTATTACATCTCCATGCAATTTACTGTCCACCTCACATCTAAATTGGTGTGGTCAGGGTGGAAGTCCTGTGCAAATGAAACCAACACTTAGTTATCTCCAGTAGCAGCATTCAGTTCATTAATACTGCATCTGCCTGTAACTTGGAAAATGAGTTGGAAGCTTGCCTGTGGCAAATATTAAATAAAAATGGGTTCCTTCCTTTTGCATCAATGACTGTCCAGCATAATTTTTAATTCTTACTTGGTGCAGTTATGCCAGTGCCAATATAGTGCTTCATTTTCTTGCTTGCTGTTGATGTAGGGATTAAATAACTTCCTTTCTCATTGTCTGGGTAATAGTCATATCTTTTTAAAGAATGAGAATAACAAGAACACTGGCCAATTCTTGGCTTTCACCAGAGAAATTTTTTAAATGTTGGACTAGACTGAGAGCAAAGCAGGAAGCCAAGGCTGGAAACTTCTCTGCTCCATCCTATCTGATAAAGCAAGAGCCCAGAACTTTCCTTCATTAATTTGTTAGCCTCACAGGACAAACTGGAGCTCTGAGCCATTTGATGTGAGCAGCAAGACTAATGCTACACAAATCTGACTTTTTGCATCTGAAAGAGCCTAGGTTTGTAATAATGCTGTGACCCTCCCAGCCTTGCAGGAAAGAATGAAAATACAGCAGGCTTGTGTGGGTGATTATATCTCGCATTGCTTATATCTGAGCCTGTAATACAATGTTAGATCTGCACTCCCCAGACTTCTATGTAGACATTTAGGCACAAAATTAAACTGTAGATCAGGCAGGCAAAGCCTGAAGGTCTGGGTAGCTTTTTCCCCTTAGTTAGGTGCAGTGTCATACGTGTGTGGGATGTATCCAAAGTGACAGACAAGTGTCACTGCTTGCAGTCTAGTGGGATTTGAAGTATGGCTCCAGTATAGATCTGCCAATGCTTCTGAAAGCAGCTTAATCTCTGCAAATGGTAATCAGGCCTGCTCCTCCTGGTAGGAAGTCTTTAATAAGAAGCATATGAGAAGGCACATACATGTGTGCACTTTATTTTCTGTTCAGCAAAGAAATCTGGGATCAGGCCACTCAAGATCCTACCCAGATGGCTGACTTACTTCATGTGTGTCCTAAAGTAAACTGGAGGCTGTTTTGATTGTGTTATTCTTCAGAAGGAATTTACATTTCATACTTGGGAAACCTGTCTATGCTAATTTGTTCCATGTTTTGAAGGCTGGTAGCACTTTATTTGCAGAGCTTTGCTCTCCATGCCAGTGAAGGTTTCAGCCTGTTGATGCTCATTGTTACAGGACAAGTATTCTTTTATCAGGTAAAATATAGTTGCACATTTTGTATTCTGTTTCTCTGGACTTCACATATGAGTGATGAGCAAGGGCACACTAAGTCCTTAGAGGAAGAAGAAAAACTTTTCCTGGCCAAGACTTCTTTGTTGTTTGTGGTCCATGTGAACTGCAGTGTAAGTAGGAAGAATTTTACAAGAACCACACTAATTCTTTTCCTGCAGGATTTGGTTAGAACACAATGCTTATAATGCCAAAGTTGTGGGTTTGATCCCCATATAGGCCATTCACTTAAAAGTTGGACTCGGAGATCCTTGTGGGTCCCTTCCAACTCAGAATATTCTATGATTTAGTTTTTCCTGGTAAACTAGGAATTTATCCCCTGTCTATCCCAATTAACTTAAACTCACTGCAGCTTGGTTTCAAACCAGAATACAAGATAAGGATAGTAATGTGTCACATCATGGCTGTTTTAATATGGAATTGAAAACTAAATGTAAGTATCTTTTTGCTTAAAAGGAAAGTTTTAAAATGAAATGGAAGTGACCTTTTGAGTTATGACTGTTTTACAATATGATCATCTGTACTTCTCCAGAGAATTTTATGGGTTAAAAGTCTGCCCATGTGTTTTGCATAAGTATTTATATAGGGGTAATACATTGAACTTTGTTACTGGAAGAATAAAAACTTAAAGCTCTTAAAGGATGATAAATGCATTTCACTTAAAGGAGATAAGATGGATGTGGTGCCCCTGTTTTATCTATTAAATTTTGACTGCTATACAAAGCAACATTAAAATATTTCAAGTCTGTTTAGGCTCTTAACCTAAAACATTAAAGGATTTGTTATGCTTAACTGCTGATTGCTTTAATCAAATCTTATTCCTCCCAAAAACCTGGCAGGTGATTGTTCAAATGCTAAACACATTAGTTTATTGCATAAGCTGGTCCTGTAATTCAAAAAGTAAAATGACTAAGCGCAATGTTCTCAGTAAAGATGCCAAAATAAAATACAGCCCAGAAGGGTAAACCACACTTCATTAAAATAAGCTTCAATAGCCATGAAATTTATCACCCTGAGGGCTTCCTCACTCTGACAAGTAATTAAAGTGTAAAATGTCAAATTCCTCTATGTACTGACCAGTAACTTGCATCAGCTTTAAGATCTTTTTTTAGTCAAATACTAGATGTACTTTCTTGTTCACAAGCTACAAGAAATGGAGTTTTCTTTCTCACCTTCCTGTGTAACTGCTGAAGACTCACACCTACACATGCAGCACTTTCAAACGTCTGTGCCTTTGTGGGTCCTGGTAGGTGGGAAATCGTGTGTGCCGTACAAGATTGGCAGGAAGCAGCCTCAGCTTGTAGAGCCATGAGAAGCTGATCCATGAGTGTGGCAAGGAAAGAGTGAACCTGCTTGTTGTCTTCCTCGTGATGGACAGTACTTCTGTTACTGCTAGCATGTAGAAAATACGCTCTAATTCTGGTTATAACTTGGGCCAGTCATACCTTTCTGATGGAGAGATCATGTCATGTTGTCCTTCCAACAGCTTTCACATGTGAAACCCTCTGTCAAGCCTTTGTTTAGATAAGTAGAATAATTTCATGCCCTTCAGTAGTCATGTCTTCTGGCTCCCATCCTTTCAATTATTTCCTCTCCATTTTTTTTCTCGTTGGCTCAATCTGATGCACAGTGTGCTTTGCTCACTGAAGTGTTTGGCTTGAATGTTGTTGTGACTGATGAGGAATCAATCAGTCGTGAGAGGTGCTCCTCACCTCTAACAGAACACTAGCACAAAAATGAGTACCTCCTTTCACCAGGATTCTGACTTGGATTCTGCTTCTCTGCTGTAATCCACTGATCTTCCTGAAAAATGTGTTACCCTTTCTCTAGTTAACCTGCTTTCAGGAGCAGCATTTTCATAAATGTCTGCTGGGGTTTTTTATTTCACACTGTCCTTTGCAATCCTTGCCCATCTCTGTTCACTAAACCTGCCCAGTGCATGAGCTGATAATGCTTCTGGAGCAGCTCAAAGCTCCTGAAACCCCACTTGGAAGTAGTGTTTTGGAGTCAGATGCTCTTCACAGCAAAAGTGTAAGCTGTTGTAATGTCCTCCAGGTCCATCTGACTGTCTTACCCCCTCCTGTGGTGATTTCATCTAAGGCTGACAGAGCGTGAATATAGAGATGCATGGCACGCACTACTGCTTTTCAGTAAGACCTGTGAAATCCTGCATGACTGCTAGTATTAAAACCTGCGAGCATTTCAGAGTAAGCTTTTTCCTGGAAACTTCTTGATTGACCCAATCAGGCAATTCTAGTTGTCTAGACTCAATTCTGAAATCTCTGACTGGAACCAGAGGCCTATAACAAGCCATCCAATATGCCAAAGTGCTTACAAAGGCTTTTAGAAAGTCTAGGGAAAATCAGTGTCACCACAGTGACCAGGATTACTGCCGGTTGCTCAAAGCCTCATTCACTTGATAGTTTTGGTTTGCCTGCTCTTAACACCCATATATTTTAAGCAGGTGTAGCAGTTCAAATGCTCAGGACTAATATGCACATCACTGTATCAAGATAACAACTTTTTATCTGCTTTTCAAGGTCTTTGTCAAGTACATGGTAAAGTTGAATGACAAGTCTGTTAATTCCAGCAAACTGTTGCCTATAAACACCTTGCAGACAGTGAGGGAACAAGCTCAGAGCAGCAAAATAATTCACAGGTGAATGTTAACTGGTTCTGATGTTACACAAAGGAACCTGTAAGTGTTAACTGTCTTCCCGGATACTGGGTTGGAAGCCAAGCCACTATCTTGTACCAGAATAAACTGATAAGAGCATGTATTCAGTTAAAGGTAGAGCAGTTCTTTAAAGAAATAGTCTGAAGACCTAAAACTCTTTGTGAAGTGGACATTAGGTAATGTTATGTGCAGTGTTCATTCAAGTACCTGATTTTAATTTTGCAACTTTAACTCATTCCTTTGTTGTAGGAGTTACAACTATCCTGCTGTTTTCTCTCGCAAATGCAAGCCTGTACCTTCCTCTCTAGCACAGAAAGAAAACCCTCCTTTGAAATTGATCTCGTCAAAAACAAACAACTTCAGTCAGGCGTTTGTGTGTTCACATAATGCTTTGACCTCTGCCGTTAGTGATGCTCCTCTGGGCAGTTGCCATCTACTGGAACATCAAGTCAGTTTGGAAAATGGAGAAATTGAATATATTATTGCAAATAGAGGCTTGCAATAGTAAGTTGCAAGTTGATTGGGGGTGACAGATCAGGGAGCTGGAAATGTAGCATCTGGAATACTGTAGGTCAGACTCAGCCTTCCAGAGGAGCAGTGAGAAGACTCTGCATCCATTATACTTTTGGTGTCAGAGAACAGAAAGAGCAGAGCCTAAAAATCTTGTGCTGGTATTTCTTCTACTGTATGAGTAGAGCAGCAGAGATGAATCCAGACTGAATGTGAGTGGAGCAAGTTGAGGAAAAGTCAGTGATGCAACCACAGACTTTAAGCAATCTAGTAAAGGTGTGTGCATGACAGAAGATAATTGAGAGCTCTTTAACTCTCTTCATGAAGCCCACACTGTTGCTAGATGTTATTATTTAAGTTTAGAGAATGCACCTGTCAAACTGTTGAGATGCATAGGCAGGGAGTTTCAGTGCATTGAAGGCAGCGTTCATGGGTCAGCTTGTCTTCTCATATGTTCTGGAATAGCTCTGCAGCCCATCAGATGGGAGGTCCTTTAATGTCAGACTAATCTTAAAACTTCTCTGAGCAAGACAATTCTGTTCTTGTTTAACCTTAAGTCAACACCCACCAAATTTCACTCTCCAAGCTGTAGTTGATGTGCTTTTAAAAAGGTGATAATCTAAGTCTTCATCTGTACTCACTTGACCATTCTGGGCGCTTGAATTTTAGTGGTAGCTGTTATTTGCACCTCCTCATGGTTTGTGGAGTCCCTTTTATATTCCTTCCTCTAACGATGGCTTCCACTGACTGCAAGTGCATTTTGGTGTTTCTTTAAACAGTAATGGCACAAAACCAAACTTATCTTGTCTGGTGTTCAGGTTGGTGCTTCTCTCTCTGGATTTCCCCCTTGGCTTGAGATTTCAGAATCTATCCAGGGTAATAGAATGAGCAACAAAGATTGCTTGTTTCTCTGAGTGCACTTCTCAGAGAGGATCCCATGCCTTTCTGAAGATATTAGGTGTCGAGTAGGATAACCTGCCAGCTCAGCTGTTACATTTCAGCATTGTGCTATTCTGTGCACTGGCATTCTGGCATTTCCCTCCTTTTGCTCTTTTCATGTGCTGCCTGTAAGTATTAAAGAAGCTCTACCTGCTTAAAGATATACCAGTGATACTATCTGACCACAAATTCATTCTGCCTCTGAGAATGATCTGGAAAGGCACTCTGGCTGGTATGCAATTAGCCTTGCATAAAGAAACAACCACTAGATTAGCTTTGTTTTCCAAACAATCAATCATGTTTGTATAGGCTGAACCTTTCACTGCCCTGTTCTTTATGCCAGCAACCCTGCAATCACTTTGAATCTTACAGGTAAATTAACATTGGCTATGACTTGTTGACTTTAAATATCATTTTTATGCAAAGAAACTCTCCCCTCCCTAGAAGAAGCCTGCCTAGTCCTGTAAAAACCATTACAACAATATTTTGACTTATCGATATGCAGGAAAAGCTGCTTTAGTATGTATAAGATTAATTCACTGAGGATGTTTTAGGTAATTCAAGGCTGCACTATCTGATAGTAACCTGGAACAGAAAATGCTTGTTAGAGACTAGATGCTTTTCAAACAGCATTTGCTCTTTTTTTTTTTGTTTTGGTTTTATTTGTTTTCAAAGAGGTTAATAGTTTATAAGGGTAATTAATATTCAAGGTAGGTAAATGTACATTAGCATCTTCAGAGCCTGCTTGTGGTAGCCCCAGCTGGTGTGTAACATGGTTATAGTGCAGCTGATGAAACCATTGATTCCTCTTAACCACTCTGCCCCTGGAAAATTGTCCCTGTGGGGCTTTTAAAGGAGTGCCAGGTTCTGTGCCCTAGATGATAGTATGATGCTTACAGTTGCATGGATGGGATCTTTCCCCATCTCACAGTGCAGCTTTGTCCCTAAGGGATTCGATTCCTTAGGCCATATGTACTTTTTTCCTTGGAGGATGGCAGCTGTGTGTTTCACAGCCAAGTGTACAGGAAGAGTCGATGGACTGACAGCACAATTGAATCGTCTGAAAGTGACAGGACTAACCCTGGATGAGATGTGTTTACTTTCATTTTTATCGCTGAAGGTGACTGTCAGCTGCAAGAACTGCTGTAGTGATTGCACTGATACAACAGCAGGATACAAACATTTCTTTGGAGTAGAAGTGCTGCAGGTCTCATCCCACAGTGGTCCAGATGTCTGCTGTTAAAGTGGCATGGATGCTGGAGCTTGTGCATCCTATAAGAGGAGAACAGCTGACAGTCATTCCCAAATTAGGTAAAAATGCCAAATTCTGACAAGCCCTTGCCAAGTATTTCGTAGTTCTACAAAGGGTTGTGTCCTCTAAATATTTCCCTGCTAGCTGGTCTTCATGTGTCAAGTCCAAACTGCCAAGCACTTGTAGCCTCTTATTATTTTAGTGTATGTGTCAGTAAGTATCTTATCCTGCCAGTTCTAACAGGGTTGCAGCTTGGCAAAACACATTACTGAAATAGCATTGGTTCATAATCCAAAATCAAAATATGCCCTGATCAAACTGCTCTTAAATGTGGCCACCAGCTTTCTACAGGGCTACTTATAAACCAGCATAATATCTGCAATAAGATTGCCAAAAATGGATGGTTTGTAAATTAGCCTGAGTGTTGTCTGTTCATTACCTGTATTTTTGTCCCCCTATAAGGTGTAACTCTGATGTATGTTACCTACTTTGCTTAAAGTACTCCTTGTGGAAGTTCTTACTGTATTGTGCCTAAAGTGCTGTAGATATGGTCCGCAATTAGTGTGACGATACAACCCTTCTAAGCAGTGATTTATCAATAGTATTGACCAAACAGTATTTATCTGATTTTCTTAAGGTTTATTTCTTACTGGTTTTAAGAGGGGTTTCTTAATTTTGTTTATCTTACACCTTACTTAAAATATACAGGCTGTACATCGCTGCTGGATCAGTTCAAATGTTTATTTAAATAATTGAGGAACTAAATCAAATAGCTCTACTTCATGGCAGTGTACATAAACACATCTGTCACACTGGTATTTGGGACAGCCTAAAAAACTGGAGCAGGGATCTGCTCAAGTGCCCTAGCAATGCTTTTTATGGAGTGTGCTTTCTCAGTGCTTGTTTGTAATTGTTTGTACTTCCAAAGGCAGGCAGTGGAGATGTTTACCGAAGGTGCTGCACCCTAAACCTGCAGATTCCTCTCTTGGCACCACCTGGTGCACTGCAGGTGTGGGGCAGGGGGTGAGGAGCAGCTATTCTGCCACACCCTTTGCTACGTGTTTTTAGGAGAAGGCAAGATTCCTTTGATGCCATGGAGGAAGTAAGTGAGAAATAAATTTTTATCTCTACACACCTTTTATTCCTTCCTTTCAGTACTGTAGCAGTCAGCTCCACTTAATACTTCATCAGGGGATGTCAGAATATTTTCCTTGGCCAGGATGGAGGGAAGCTTGGCGAGGCTTGGGTGGGGAAGGGAAGGGATCTCTCTCCTTTGTGCTGACAAGGACAATTTCCAGCAGTCAGGATGAGCCTGTGTGGGCTCAGACTGCAGGTTAGGCTGTAAATGGTTTATTACCAAATGGATTATTACCAGGCCATCACAGGGATGAGGTACCCGTTTGATCTGCAAGGCCGCTCAAAGAAGGCAAAATGAGAACACTTAGTGCCAGATGATATAACCGGTTATATATAGTTGTTTACAAGCCCTTGGGAGAATCTGAAATGTGAGAAACTCTCTGCTGTGTTGTTTTGGTTTTTTTCTGAGGGAGTAATTATTTCCTCAGAGTTAGTAAAATCTGGCCAAAACCTGTCTTCTCCATCTTCGGGGGGTGAACAAAATTCTAGGGATGTTTTCAAGAGCTTCCTTTAAGAGTTTTCTGAGATTGAATGATGGTAATGCGTTTAGGGGCTGGTAATTGGAGATAATTCCAATGAATTAGACTTTACAGATGTTAATGATATGCTAGAGGAAGTCAGTTTATGAGGATCTATGCTGTGCTCTTTTTTTTGTCTATTTGATCTATTGAATAGCTTGTGTAATTATCTAATACATATTCTGACAGTATTTGGGTTTCTTAAGCGTTTGCAGCCTGAATAAACCAGCCTGTGAATTTTCAGAGCAGAGAATGTAATTAGTTTAAATGCCAGTATGTGAAAATAATGTGCTTTTCATCATAGGTACAATAACATCTGCAAGGAATGTCTTAAGTTTGCAGATACAGACTTAAGTAATCAGTTTGACTATTTTTATGGATGAATATTCATGTAAAACACTAGTCTCAACCTATTATACAAAGACTTGCTCATTCTGGAGAATAATTTTCAAAGGTTGCTCGGGTGTACTTTATTTGCCACACTGCAATCAGGAGGGGACAGTCCTGGCGAAGGAACTTGCTAAAAAAAAGTGCTACTGGCAACAATGTCCTGAGAGGATTATTCTTTCACCACCAGCCCCACTGGGTTAGACATTGCCCTTCCTTCTGTGGGAAGGTGGGATTGTTGCAGTTAATCCACTTGGTAATGTATTAAGATTTTCTGACTGATAGCCTTAACTTCATTTTCCTCTGTTCTACCTCACAGAGATACAGGGAATGAATCCATTTAGTTCTGATGGGAGATAATGCTCACGTTCAATGCGATTGAAGACCTTAAGGATCCTTTAGTGAGACACTGCAAGCTAGGCCATACTTAGCTTGGGTTAGACTAAAGTTCATGCCTATGTGACCGAATCAGTGGGTTTTCTTCGTGAAAGTCATTATTTGCAGCAGTGTCAACCCATAACAGCATATTTGCACACTGGGCTGAATAATCTTCATCCCATGGGAGTTTGAGTTCTTTGTGCTTTTTTGATGACTGTGGGGTTTTTTGTTTTGCATGTACTTAACTGTTAGTGCTTGCTGTCTTGCCCTTTCCTGAATTTTAAGGGTAGAATCTACTGATTGGAGATTCAGCTGTCAAAAAAAGAGATAATGTCTTTGCTGTGCTGTGAAACTGCTTCTTAGTGCCTGTTTTTTTCCCCAGCATCACTTGTCCCAGCTGTTATGTTTTCCACTAGCTCTGAAGGCTTCTCTACTGCTATTTATGCCCATACTCCCTTAGCTGTTTACTTGTTTAATGTATCTGCATTAATAAACATGAGGGTAACATGAACATATATAAAGTTTTTAACCATCAGTAAAACATAAAATGTTTAATCAGATAATGCTACCTCTCCAGTTTAACAAAACGAAGTATTTCCTACTGAAAACAGCAGCAGCAGTGATTTAACAATGTAATCTGATCTAATATTAGTAACAGACTGTGCCTTTGGGGAGCAGTATAATATCCAATGTACTGAATAAAGTCTGTCTCACATTAAATTCTGGATCTCTCTTAAAAAGATGGCTTCCCAGAATTGTTTCAGTAATTTCATAAAGACCTGTAATTTCCTACCTCTTTTCTCCAGTAATGAATGGACAAATTACACTGGCCTCCAAAGCACAAGGAATGATTAAATAGAGGTGTCTTACAAAGATGATGTCCCTGTTGTCTCAATCACCTTTGTCTCTCCACCTTGACTCTTAAGCTTTCCATTCCTCCTCCTGTGTCTGGGCAGGAAAAATCCCGTCTAGGGGGTTTGTCATTCCCAGATTGCCATCTGTGCCTGCACTGCTTCCAGCAGGAGCCAAAATCTTACTTTTGGGTCATTTTCTGAGTAAGCTGGGAGGGGGTGAAAAGAAGGTCCCAAGAAAGAGATGGGACTTCTAGTCAAGGCTGTGTTTTATTTAAACAAGTAGGCAGGAAATGCTGTGGAAGATTTAGCATTGGCAGGGCTGGAGTTTGTAAGCCTGTGTATGTCAGATTTCAATAATTTTTGAAATTTTGAATACATGAGAAGGAATGTGTGCAACAAATCACCATTAACCCTTTAAAAATGAATAGTTCACGCGCTTGCTTTTAGGTTTTGCATTGTGATTGTTGTGGTTGGGATATTTATTTGCTGGGGAAGTGGAGGATATCAGATGTTCATCCTTAGTAGCAGGAAAGCTGCCAGCATCACCTGCTTTTCTTAGGTGAATATGTATTTCAAATGTCATGTCCTGGCTTAAACAGCAAGGCAGAGGTTGTAAAAGACAACAACTGACTTACAGTGTGTGAAGAGTCCTGAGGGCAAGCTAAAGTTTTTGTTGGAAGGAGTGGAAAAAATGCTGTTTCTCTGTGTGAGGTGGATTACTCCACATTGTTTTAATTCACAACGTGCTGCATAGTGACTTACCCCTGCCCAGACCTTGTTTTGGTGGCCTAAATTGTTTGGTAGCCTCGAAAGTAGGTCATGATGCAAAAGCACTGTGCTGCTTCCAGGGGCTTTTTCTTTTACTTTTTTATTTTTAAATCTCAGGTTTCAAGATGAACTTGCTAAAAATCTCATCTAAACCTGCAGTTGGTGTTAGTTGTAGGGTTGTTTAGTTGTGGTGCCTTTGTAGAACAAGCTGGTTTGTGCTGTTGTGTTTCAATGCCTTTGACCACCTGAATGATGAATTAGATATTGGGACATGTCAAATGTCTTTATTGCACCCAGTTAGCCTTAACCTTTTTGCTTTGGCAGGTTTTTAGTGATTCACAACAGGCCAGTCCAGTTTAATATAAGACTGTTTTAAAATGAGAGGTTGACTTTCAGGATATGGAGTAACTGCTCATGTATAGGACTGTTAAGTAATACATGGTATAATTGATTTTTTTTAATTATTCCTGAACTAGCCCTCCCCCTCTGATGGGGTTAATACAGTCTGTTTTTAGAAAGCAGTAGGTAAAAACCTTGCTGTGTTTGCATTTGACTGTCAGAAGCCTTAATGGGAGTTTAAAAAAACTACCTGCCTGTAATTGCTGCCCTTTTGAACCAAAGGCTTCATGACTCACCTCTATGACTGTGCTTCGGGAAAATCACAGGGTTTGAGTCTACACCTTTACGAGGGAACAACTTAATCAGCTCACAGAGGGATACAGCCCTTCTGCTGAACTTCAAGTGAGTTAGCTGAGCACATTTGTCCAGCTGGGCCAAAACCTCCAGGCATGTTTTCTAGACTCTTTTCTTCCTGGTGCAGAGACTGAACACTTGAGTATTGACATGGGCCAAAAAGACTTCCCTTGTGGCCAGTCCTGTTACTATAAACAGCTGCTAATAATTAGCAACAGAGCCGCAAAACAACCAGGGAGAAAATAGCTTCCTCTTGGCCAAGTGTGTGGTGTTTGCCTTGCATCTGGTGAGGATGAGGAGGCAGAGCACATGGGGAGCTCTCCCAGCGTCCTTCTGCCTCCTGAACAGGAGGTGTCTTCAGCTGGGCCGATGAATGTTTGAGCTTGTAGCTGCAGGGATCCACCAGCAACTTCTTTCCTCGGCGAGCTGCAATTTCACACTGGCTTTAGGTTATTGCTGCCCCCGTTCCTCCCTGTTAGGATGGTATGGATCCATGCAGCCCTGCAATCAGGTAAAGCCAACCCGGCTTCGTAAGGATTTCTTTGGCTGCTTGGCTGAGTTTCTGTCAGTTTAATTTTCAGCCTAAACCAGCTGCAGTGTGTGTTTCACTGCCGAGCTGCTGGTGTGGTGCAGAGGAAGCGGTGGGAGTAAGGAACCAGGGGCAGAGAAAAGGAAGAACAGGCTGCTGCTCTTAGAGGAAGTGCTTGTTTATACCAGCTTAAGGTGATTGAGAAACATAGAGAGTAAGCAGTATAACATAAGCTGGTATTGTATTTTATGTGATACTTCTGTACAAAATCAGTTGCAGCAGCATCTCATGGAGTAATTTTTAATGTACTTTGAGAACTGACAAGTTTCTGTGAGGTCGTGTAGCCACACTTGCAGAGGGTGAAGGTCAGCCTTGCCGTTAAAGACCTGCTCTTTCACAGCTCTTTGTCTGTTGGTGTGGTGGAGCACAGAGCATTTGAACTCAAAACATTAGCAATTATCCTTGGACAGGTGCCATTTTACTCTTGAAAAGGCACAAGCCCAAATGATGCATCATTGCACAAGCCAGTCAGATGCTGAAGCAGAACCCAGTGTCCACTTTGAATTGAATCGTGGAAGGAATAATAAGTGATGTTTGTCTGCAATGTGGGGGTAGAAGTGTTCAGCCAAACATTTATTCAGCCTGAGGAAAAGCCAGATAAACCCAGAATGCCTTTCTTTCCAATGCTAATATTAAAGCTAAACTTAAATCAGTCTAGATAACTTTTCAAGATATGGCCAGATTACTTGAAAACCTGAGCATAAACCAACTTGGCAGGAAAGTATTTGACAAATAAATGGAATGACTGGGCACTTGGAGGCTTGCTGGCCTGACATGATTCACAGGTGAAATAGTGTGGTTAATAGAATGGACGTCTGTGGGATGCACCCATTGAAGAATTGGAGGAGGGTAAGGTGTAAGGCTCTCTGAGGAATAGAAAGTTTGTCTTATTTGGCAGCTTCTGGATTCTTACACTTTTTTATCAAACAAACATTTAAATATTTCATGCAGTAGAAGTACACTTGTTTTTTTGTTGTTTATGGGGGTTTTGCTGTGTGGAGCAGAATGGATCACTGACAGGTCCTAATGTGACAATGACAGCTGTAGCCAGAATCATTAAAGCCTACTTAAATTTTGTAAGGATTGGTTCTTAGCTGTTTTCCCTAATGAAGTTTGTGGTAAACAATGAAGAGACACGGTATGCAATGATGGCTCAAGGTGTCTCTTCATCCTTCCTGTCAGCATCAACAAGGTAGAATTCATTTAAACAGTAGAATCTGAGCTAGAGTATTTCCTACATCACTAGAAAAAAATCCCTGAGCAAAACTGAATGCAGTTCTTTGTGGTTTGAGACAGCTTTGGTTAGATTGTATTCTTGTGTATAAAAAGTCATGATAATGTAAGAGGCAGATCTTGAAGACAAGAGGTGACTAAATAAATGATTGGAAGCTAATGCAATAAACTTTAAAGATCGGGATGAAAGAAGGGGGTAGTTTGCCTCTGCTCAACCCCCTCCTCCTTCCCTTAGATATTCAATAATGTTTGAACGAAACTGTCTCAATCCTTTCTGATTTGCTCCTTCCAGTTTTTCTTGTGCTCAGCTTATTTTCCCCACAGCATCTTGGGGTTTTATAGCACACCTACCCTGCTGAGGTTGTTTCTTACACCAGTAAATGCCTTAAGGATTGCCTAACAGCTTCAGAGCAAGAATACCCTCTCAAAGCCTTGAAATTCTCATGGTATCCAGTTAACTGTTCTCTACGTGCCAAGTTTTATTACTGCCCAAGAAAATATGTGTGTGATTACCTGAGACTTGCTGTGTACTCACAGCTCACAGTCATATGCTTTGGCACTGGTTCAGAGAGTCTCACTGCTTGTCAAGCAGTGCATTCCTATTCCTTGTTAGCAAGAGAGATCTGGAAACACACATTAAAAATAGTTCAGTCTTAAAGATTTGGGCAGGATCACTGTTAACCCCTTTATTTTATGGTATCAATGGGTGTGCTGCCAGTCTGACCTCCAGATGATGGAATCACAAATGCAGAAGCACTGCCTGTCAACCCCCAAACCCTGAACTTACAAAGCACCCAGAAGTGGGATAGAAGTCATTTACCCTGTGTTGTACAATTGTCTGGTGTGAGCTTTTTGTGCATCTTTAGCATCATGGAGCTCACGAGGGAAAACCACTGAATCTTCTGGGCCACAAATATGACTTATATAACACTTCCTCTTTGGGAAACCCTGAAGAAAGGCAGTAATTTTCTTCTGGTTCTTTGGTGGTTCATGGTTGTTTTTTTTTTCTTTTCTTTGAACACTATCTGTTTGAGGCACAGGATTATTGTGATACAGATTTGACAAGGCTGTAACACGTTTTGTGCTCCACTTAGTCATGTTATGACTTAGGCCTCGATGGAAGAGCAATAGTAAAAGTATAACAGATAAGATTGCAGGAAACTTGGGCAGCTTTATAAAATCTTGCTTACAGATTCGTTTTCAGGATATATTACTCACTTGTTTTGTTGAAATATTAACTATTGCTTTATATGTTTTGTCATTGCCTCAATGTGGCCAAAGGTCAAAGTTAAACATGTGCAATTAGGTTGAAGAAGAGCCAGTGTGATCCGTCCCTTCCTTCCATAAACACTTGGCAAGATCATGAATATTTCTGTATCTAAACTTCTCTTCACACTCAGCCTCTGGGTGTGCCCAACATGAACCTTTCCTGTGGCTGAAATTCTTCATTCTGCTGCTTCTTTTGTAGTTAGTCATGAAAATGCCCTTCAAAACAAGCCATGAAAAACAATTTGTGCTGGACGCAGACATGGGAGAATCCCTTTTGGTATTTTTACCCAGCTCTTCTTCAGATGTCATTTACTTTGGAGTTCTTGGCTGCATAAAAGCCTCTAATATTTACTTCCATCAGGTGAATGAATTTGTCTTCAGTAAGAAAGAGTGCCACTACTCAAATATGCCAAATTCAAAATGAGGTTGGAAAAAGCAGTAGCAGAATCTGGATCAGTCTAAAATGATTATGAACACAACTGAGCAGTGCTTAGGAAAGAACTAAAGACCTTTCTGAGAGGCTCTTGTTATTCTCTGGCTCTTGTACTAGACGTGCACTTGGAGTCAGATGAAAGTGCTGCAGGAAGTCTAATGCTGTGCTTACCACAAAATTGACATAATGGAACAGTAATTCTCTGTTCTTTTAGATAAAACCTGTCCATTGTACCTCTTGCTGTTGCCCTTGAATACTGTAACTGCTTTTTCTGGCACGTTGAAAATATACTGTTCTTATCCATGTCAATTACAGCTTCAAAGTGTACCTTCCATCTACCATCCATTATTCCTGGCTCTTAAATTATCTGATCACTCCCCATCATCTTCCACTTCAGAAATAACTTTTTCAGTCATCCCTTAAGAGCCTTGTTCAAATGGGCTAAATCTCAGATATCCTCTTTTGTCCTGCCTCTTTATCCTTTCCAGGGACAAATGCTCCCAGCTTGGTGTCATCCTTCCTGGGTGTGCAGGCTGCCCCAGTGCATCACAGAATATTCTGGTGTGCTGAACAGCCTTCCTCTCTGTGCCTCATCTTCATACCCTGTAACTGCATGTGGAACGAGGTGTTTATGGGAAGGAAACTAAATCCTTCATAGACAGTGAAAGGAGGGGAAATTAGACATGAGAGAACACTAGAGACTTTAAAATGAACTTGTACAGGAGTGTTATCCATGCCTCTTAGTCTGTAACACACTACACATGTTCTGAGTGTTTTTTTGAATAGTAGGAGCTAACATGTACACTTTCAAACTCTACTAAATGACATTTTGCCTGAGTCTGTCAGCAATTAAACATTTTGTGACTAGTCTGTAATTAAAATAATTGCTCTTACTCTGGAACATGTATTTTGTAGGCTTTACTCACTCAGAACTTGTGTTCTATAAAGTGGATGTCTTTTTTAATGCACAGAGTACTTCATATCTATGATAAACTAGTTGCATTTTCTGTTAGTTCTGAGTGGGTGGAGAAATGCTTTCCTGAGTTCTTTTTGTTCTGAGCTATTTAAATGCTCATATATTAAAACCTTGAACTTAAAACTTGGTTTATGGAACTTGCTCAGTAAGTTATTTTAACTTTCTCATGTGATGTAAAGATTTGTCTAGCTCAAATGAAAATTTTAATATTAGTTTGTTGAGGTGATCAAATATGAGAATTCTGATAATCCTGGGGAGCCTGGAGGAGGGAAAAAACCAGACGAAAAATAAAACAAACCCAGGCCAAAAAAGCTGGTTTTGAATGGAAGAACAAAATGTGTGCAAAGAACAGCTCGAAGGAGGGAGCTGTTCCCATGATACACTTCTAGTAGAACAATGTCTCAGGTCACACTGAGACAGAGCTGCTGTTGTGATGTGCTTTAAACACCAAGCATGTCATCTGTTTCCTAAGGCTCATTTTTAGGCTCACCACTTAAATGATCTGGTGTGTGCTCAAGCCCACAAAGAGTTGTTGTTGCCACAACTGAAAGGACAGGGAATTGCAGTGTGGGGACTTCTTAGGCGAGCTTTG
The DNA here is from genome assembly GCA_013396655.1 of Campylorhamphus procurvoides. Lineage (NCBI taxonomy): Eukaryota > Metazoa > Chordata > Aves > Passeriformes > Dendrocolaptidae > Campylorhamphus > Campylorhamphus procurvoides. The sequence continues at coordinate 24,454 of WBMV01002992.1, forward strand.
CTGCCAGAGCCCACATCTCCTGGAACCATATCCCTGAGGGGTTTTGCCCTGGGATCAGAGTTCAGTCACACTGTGTGCATAGATGTAAATATGCTCCCTTCTAGTACAAACAGTATGTAATCTGATTTTTTAATAAGATGCTTTGTTTCTTTCTCCTAAGTGCTTGAGCGCATTTTGATTGACATGACAGTATATAAATCTGTTAAGTTTTTGCCTGCAGAACAAAGGAGTGGAAAATACAGAGAAGCTTGTCTTACCTGCTTAGAATATATTTCAATAATTTTAATGTATGGTGGGAGATGCTGTACCAATCTGCTTTCAGGAATTTCAGCAGCCTCACAGGATGTGGGAGTAAGATGCTCCAGTCTTATGTGCAGAAAGATGAATTCATATGCTGTATATATATATCTTCATTAGAAATTTAAATATTTAAATATCAATCCTTAGTTATATTCATCATGGCTGGTTTTGCTCATGCTTCGTTGAGGAATATATAGGATGGTGAGATGGTTACTGCAAAGTAACTGGCAACTTTAAAAAGCCTAAATGGAGATGTCTGTGTGTCATGGTAATTGATGAACCATCTTCCTGGCATAGTGCTGGAATATCCTATGCTGTTTCTGTAATGGAAGCTGCTTTAAATTTCCCAGAATTTGTCTTGTGCTCAGTGTTCTGAGGATCTTAGACAAATACCCTGATATTCTTCTGTGGCTTTGTGTGGGACCACAAACCAGAGGAACTGAAGTACAGTAAAGCATCATTTAAATAGGAGGCGTAACTGCATTTCAATGGAAAGTGCAGAGGTAGGAGGGACTGTGGAATAAAAGACCCTACACTAGGCAAGGACAATGGAAAGCATGAAGCAGGAAACAGGGTATATGGTTAAGGGGGGGGCCACAATATCCTGAAAAATGCTATTGAAATTTTTAAATGCTTGCTTTTTGTTGCAGATTAATCAGCCACTCGATGGGGATTAACAGTGGAGCACCTCTTTGTGTCGCCTTTCCACCTCTCTGTAGCACGAATAACAACTTCAGCACTTCTTCAATTCTAATTATGAAACTGGTATTAACTGAATGGCAATTATGGATTTTTAACTCTAACTCACAGTAAACCAGCAAGCCATATGTTGAAATTCCTACCAAATAGCTTTTCGTTCTTGATGTCTCTTATGTATACAAGTTGCAAGATACCTGTTTGTACAAGAGGAATATAAGCATTACTTGCCTGAGGAACAGAAGCAGCAAGAGAAGACACCCTAACTTGTTTGTGGAGTTATGGTAGTATTATTTATATAGATATAACAAATATATATATATTTTTATGGTAATGAAAATGGCTCCTCAGAATGCTGACTCGGAATCTATGCAAGTTCAAGATCTACCTGTGGCACAGCTTCAGAAACCAGAGAGCAAGGAGAATGAGAGCAGGGAGGAGACCATTAGTGAAGGATCCATAGACCGGATACCCATTCGCCTGTGGGTGATGCACGGTGCAGTAATGTTTGGCAGGGAGTTTTGTTATGCCATGGAGACAGCTTTGGTAACACCTGTGTTGTTACAGATTGGTAAGTAGTTCTCATTTCTGTTAGCTGAAGCTTTCTCTGTATTTTTGCATTGATCGAACCAAAAGAAGAGGGAAGTGGTGTCTGCCAACTGAGACTACACAAGGTAAAAATAAAAAGGTTCTTGGTTTTCTTTTGTTATTTGTGCCACAGATTCAACTGCGACCATGTTTAGGTGGGAGGGATTTCTGTATGCATTCATCTTCTAATATTGCTTCCCTCTGTAAAAAACTATTTTAACTACAAGGTAAGTTTCCTAGAAACAATATTATAAAGGATTGTAGTGAAGCTTTTTCTTTTTAAATTTATGGAGAAATGCTTTAGGTTACAGTACTTTACAATAAACAGTTGGATAAATTGGCTGCTATTGAAATATAGCATTTATTTCAAACCACTAGTGAGTCTTGTTTTATGTGATTAATCTGTCTGGTTTATAACACATGAATAGGTATGAATAAACCATGATACCAATAGCCTTGGATGATACTGGGGGGCATGATGAGGCTTAGAATAGGGGTGTATCCAGTGTTAAACTTTGTGGTGAGTACTGTCATTAGCTTTCCAATACACTGTTTGCAGTGTTAACAGTATCTGGTATTACCTTTGTCACATCCAGAAACTCATGTTCTCAATCAGGCATCAGAACATATTACATGGCACTGAATGGAAACACCAGACTGAGTGTGGTGCCATGAGGGAATAATCAACTCTGTGTGTGCCCTGTATAATTGTATATATAATATTTGTATATTATATGTTTGCTTTGGCTTGTTGTGCCACACAGCTTCTCTGCAGTTGTGCCTCACAGCTTGCTCAGCTGTGGCCAAACAGAAGCACTCTACCAACTATAAAACAATGCTCAGGTAATACTGTTCACCACATCACTTAAAAATTTCAAGGGTAGCACCTTGAATGAAACACCCATATTTTTATATTTGGTTTAAGTGTGTTATAGATTCAGCTGGTGAGCATGTAATGTACAAATCCTTTCATGCAGTCTTTCTGCAGTTAAAAATGTGTTTTCATATGAAATTGCTATTTTGGTTTATTTTGAATCAGTGAAGGAGTGAATAATCAGTGCAGTTAGTGCCATGGGAGATGCTGATGAGTTATGCCTCCATGCTTTCCTGGAAATTTTCCTTTTTCGAGCTGATCATGGATCTATTGGTGGCCTAGTTAAAGTAGATCATAAGAAGTTCAAAATAGCTTTTCTGATCACTCTGACCTGCTAAATAAAACACTAGCAACTTCATCTAGATATGTTTGTAATGTCCATAACTTGTTTTGAGGTTTTGTCTTTTGGGTAAGCTGAGATTTAGAGACTTAAATCAACTGTACTGGCAGCATTCATTCTGTCACTGTCCATGATAAACTCTAAAACTTGGATCCTGTTTTGCATGAGGAAGATCCCCAGTTTTGTGACCTGTACTTTTTGTTGGCTTTGTTTGTGCTGGCCCTTGGATGATTAAATGCAAGGCTGGCTAAGCAGACTTTACCTTACTATAGCGTAAGGTCAGACAGTATAAATAAACCATCCTCTTAATTATTGACCCCTCTACCAGTTTACATTTCTTTTGTGAGCTTTTCTAGCTGTTTCCTCCAGATAATTGAAATATACCTCTTCCCTTCCTTCCCTACCCGGAGTGATCAAAATAACGTTGGGATCTGGGGGAAGGGAAGAAGAGAGCTCTCACCTCCAGAAAAGCTGCAAATCCCCAGAGTGATGCCAAAGGCTGTGGATGCAGGTGATGTTCCATACCTCAGAGATAAGAAATGGAGGCAGCTGTTACAGATGTCAGTGCTTTGGGAACTAATTGAAATCTTTCGTGCTCAGCTCACGTTCCCTCAGCAGGGGAATCAACAGTGTGGGATTCACTGAAGGGTTAAGTTATTCATGGGTGACTTATCTGGCCTGTTCAGTAATTGCCTCTTACATGGGTCTGTTTACCTTTATCAACCTCAACATCTGTCTGCCTCAGCACAGGCTGTACTTATTCCTCACTGGAGGGGCTTGCAGTATAGCTGTGGAACTGCTGGAATATTCCCTTTGCTTTGTGTTCTGGTAGAAAAAATGTTCAGTTTCTGTGAGATCAGATTGGCTCAAACAACTCTGTTTGAGAAGTGGCACCTGGAAAAGTGTGATGACTCAAACCAACTTCCTAATAAATTGAAGAACAAGAAGCCTTTTGAGTATCGAAAAAAGAGATGATTCCTCACAGAGTGTGCTGAATATTGGCAACTTTGTGTGTTCTGTACCTCTGAGAAAACTTTGGTCACTGAAGTCTGAGATCCTTTTCAGATGTCACCCTGAAAACCTTGGGCACGTTAGGATAGTGCTACACACTTTCTTCTTGCAGATGTTTGACCTTCCTTGCAGTTTGCATACGCTGGGTCAGAGGTGTAGTCATGATTTGACAGATAGACAGCTTGTCCTACTTGTTCTGTAACCCATGAAGGAGATGGTCTCTTTCCAGTTCAACAGTGGTTGAACTCTCATTGTGTTTAAACTTCCTGAAGTTCCGAAATCTTAACAAAAGAACCAAAGACACCATTGAAAGCTGCTTGAAGCAATGGATGCCTTGAACTGGAAAGGTCCTGAAGTGCCTGACTTGCTGTACCCCTACCAAAATACATTCTGGTTTCTGGTTTAATTGTTTTTATTGCTGTGGTTAGGTTGATATTACATTGTGTGTCAGAAATGCAGGTACAAATCTGTAACAGCCCCATAGTCATAACTGGGTTTTAGTAGCTTAGCAACAAGAACAAGCCAAATACATATTCCATGTTTTGTTGGTTTTAAATTCTAACTTGCTCTTTGGTTTCTTAGTACCTGCAGCTTAAGAATTCAAAATGAAGCAGTGAACTTGTTGGGAAGAATTCAGAGGGTGTGAAAATACGTTTTCTGGAACATCTGGTACTTAATGCTGCTTATCTGTGAGAGGGAATTAAAATCCCTGCTATTGTTTATGAATGACACTGTATTTTCTTTCATTGTTAAACTTGGCTTCTAAAGATTAAGCCTCTAAAACTACTTCCAGTTCATAAGTTCATGGAAGATTTGGATACATGATAAAATTCTTTTACAAGGGATTTTGCTGGAAAAAAAGCAAAAGGAGGACAAACTGATGTCTGGTATGGTGTGAACTTGGAGTGACTGTTAACCTTGAAGAAACTTGCTCAATGAAATTGCAATATATGGTTTAAAGTGTTATTAAGAGAAACCATGATACATAATTTGGTAATTTCAGATCATTTCCATTGTAATTCAAACAAAATTTGGGTTGTAATGCAAGCAGTAAATCCCTTTTAGTACTTCCAAAAGGTGGGGTCCATGTGTCCATTTCATTAGGATTGTGGAAGACAAAAAATCTGGATGTTGTGACTTGGGGTGGCTGCTGCTTTCAGCCTGAAAAACTCACTGTCTGACTAATGACTAGTGGTAGCTGTAAACATGAAGTTTCACGTTTTATATTTAATATGATAAAAGCTTTGTCAAGCCTTTGCTGTTGCTTCAAAGGCTCTTTCAATGTGTTGAGTGTTTTATGAATAGTTAATGGGCACAGAAGTGATTGTCAGCACCAGAGTTGTTCCTCATTCCCCTGCATAAATTAAACGTATTACACCAGTGCTTTTAACAAGAAACTGTGCACATTTACATTGTTTCATAAGAAAACATAAGGTAAATCAGTTTACATGTGCTGCTTGCCTTTACAGTGTCACTTAGGTTTAGGGATGTTTCTCTGGTGTGGCACAGGAATAGCTGGAGGTTTTGTGCATTTCCTATCCAAGTACCTGCCTGTGATGGATTACTTTGTTTTGCTGTGAGAGGTAATGGGTTCTTGTAGTGAACATAGGCTAGTCTAGCATTAAATATTGAAGTTGGTCATTTTAAGCTTAACCTTGAGCATTTTAGGCAATAACACTGAACTGTATTTCTGCAAACTGCGTATTTCAGTGTTAATTAATTGATTTTACTAAAGAGAAAGGCTGAGCTAAGCAGAACAGAGTAACATACATTATTTTTGTTTGGAAAAAGAATTATTTCTCTCATTAAATCCTTTCAAATCAGCAAGATGCTGTAGTTGCTCCTGTCTCATATTGTAGGAAAGCTGTTCATGGATTTGGGCTGTTATGCTACAGCTTAAAGCATTTAGATATATTTCAGAAAAAAAATAATTATCTAACATTTGAAATTCATCCAGCCTAAAGCTTAGCAGACCGTGCTTGAAGGGTCTTGAAATCTAGTTCATGTGAAATTGCCAGTATGGAAACAGTGTGTTAAGCAATAATTCAAACTGCTGATTCTGAGAAATCTCTGTGGTAGCTGAGAACTCATTATGCTTAAGAGATTCAATATTACAGAGTGAACTCTTTTAGTGTGAACTAGTGACTCTCCCCATTGAAAATTAGTGTTGATACCTGCCTGAGAAGAATGGGTGTAGGTAGAGGGGAGATTATGGAGATGTGTTTAGAAACCAACCATGAAATCTTACAGATAAATTAGCTTCTAGGTCTGTTTCTTCAAAGGAATTAAGGTATCAACTGCTGACTCAATTCAGTGTGGAAGGGCTAAGCCGGAGATCAAAGGAAATCTAAAAACCTTAAAAATCTGCTGGGGCAGAAGGGAACAAAGGGATTGGATGGGCTGCTAGAGGCTGCCTATAATTCAAGTGTAAAAGGGCTGAGTGGCTGGAAAACCTCTTGGAGATGGAGGAAGCTCTTCAACACAAAGCACTGACCCGACTTCAGCCTATTTGAAGTAGTCCAGTTTATTCCTCATCACTTCCAGAGGTTACATTGAGGTTATATGTATTTATAACTCTCTACAAAGCTGCACCTTCCATTTCATCTGTGGCTTACCTTGCCTTGTCTTACCAGGAAGAAACTGAGTTGCTGTAACCTGCTCTTTGACTCCCAAAGTTAAATTCCTGTTCAAACCCAGCTGCATTTGATGCCAAGAGTGAATTGCAGCATCTGAAATTCTCCTTGGGTGAATTAGTGTCTTGAGAGCTGACCTGTCCTGGGGGGGACGGGGGGACTGTAACATGTCTAACCTAAGAGCAAGAATTGACTCTACAGTAGATCCAGAAAACCTGGAATAATAAACAATTAAATACATTTTTCAGCCTTGTTAGCTTTGGAGTCTATAAGGTCATGTCAAGTTTGTGTTCAGATCTCCTGTGGTGGAATGTATAAGACTGCAAATACTGTCCCTGAGGCACATGTTAATTGCTCTGTAAAACCTCTCCACCCATCATTTTTTACTTATTGACTAATTTTATGCCCCCTAAGGAGTTGTGTAAGACTAATTTTACTGTCCCCTTTTTTGTGTTTTTGTTGTTTTTTGCCAACAAGCAAGGCTTTCATATCAGGTATCACTCTTACATAAAATATCTTTTGAGCTCAAACAAATAGCAGCACAGATTTTGAACACAGATAGTCCTTAGTGTTAGGTTTGGTTAAAGATACATTTAAGGCACCTTTAAATGAAATGTTTTTATTCCTGGGGCACTTAAGAGCATGTGCTTTATTTTCATATCAAGGCAAATGCCACGTGGTCTGGCAGTTGTGCAATACCTGTTACTGACAGCTTTTTTTATATATGTAATGTTTTGTTGTTCTTTAAGTACCACTGAGTGTGGCCTTCAGAGGCACCACTGATAACACGTGGCAGTTTTTCAGCTGGGGTGACCTGAGGATTTGGGCTGGCTTTAGGGTCACACAGACTGTGGGACTGCGGATGAAAAGCCTTACTAGGAGAGGGAAGTAGACTGCAAACGACTTCAGAGGCCTCTCCCATAGCATGAAATATTGCTTAGCAGTAGGTAACTTTTTGTTCCCTTTTTTTTTGTCTGAATAAGGTCTGCTGGAGAGACTACTTCTAAAATAAGCTTCATACTTGCTACAGTGCTGTTTTTTCCCACTCCAAATCTTTAACAAAAGTCCTTGATCTTTTAACTGTGTACTGTGGGAATGTTAATGCCTTTTTGTTTTTTTCCCCTAGCATAAAGAGTGTTCACAGTGAAAACTGTGTGTGAACACTTCTTTGAATCCCTGGAAGTTTTTCTTTACAGAGCTTGTGTGATCTGGGGCTGGAACAAGTGACCAGTCTATGACATGAGAAACACTAACAGGTCTCAGACCTGTGGACTGCGAGAAGCAAACTGTGAAAATAGAGATTGTCAGCAAAGGATGGGGCTTTCAAAGCAGGTTTTTTATTTCATTGTCACATCTGTTCTTCAAATCCTTTTTTTCCTGCAGCGACAGACAATTTAGTCTGTGATTTGTCAGAGCTTGAGGCCTCCAAAAATAACCAGTCACTAAGAAGAAAATGCAGATTTCTATCCTTATGTAGCTGCTCCTTCTCACCAATAAATCTTTTCTGCCCAGCATGCTGCCTCCCTTTTATCGGGAGTAGCCAAATTTTAGGAGAGACCAGTCTGTTTGGAATGACTGAGGTGTGTGTACTTTGAGATCTGTGTTTTCCTTTACCCTTTCCCCAATCCCTTCTCTCCTGCCCCAAGGAGATCCAGTAAAGCAGCAGAAATAAGGATTAATTAATAATATTGCTACGAGCTAATAGTGATGAACTGGTTATGGACTGTATTAAATTAAAACTCATTTTAATTTGCATATCAGCCAATAGCTTTAAATTTTTTTCCTGCTATTTTGAACATGCTTTTTATTTTTCTTTTACCATTGAGTCATTGAACTCACTTGAAATCACTTGAAATTCTTCCCTCCCACACACACTGGACCAACCTTGTTTAAGTCAAGGCAAGCTAAGAGCTTTTCTGCTGCCTTCAAGACCAGTTCTAGAGTAGAAATGGGCAGAGATGGGAGTCAAGGAACTGCAGGATCCTTGGGTTTTTACTAGGATTTCCCACGCGTAAGTGGGGAGAGGCTGGGACAAGTAGGGGGGACAGACTTTGGCCTGCTGGAAAGGCACTAAAATTGAGTGCTTTTAAATGTACATTTACCCAGCCTTTTTCTTAGCCTGAACCCTTCCTCTTAGTCTGCTTTCCACCCCATCTCTTTATGCTCCTGTCTGAACACCCTCATCTAGAGCAGGCTGTCAGCTGAAGCTGGGACTGTACAGGCACAAGTTTTTCTGTTCACAATTTGAGTTTGCCCCTCGATTTTTGACCGAGATGTAACTTTGCCGTAGCAATAACAGATGAAACACGATAGCGCTTCCATGCTCTTTATTACACAGTAATTGCCACCAGGGCAATTTTCCAGCAGGCAATTGCCTGTGCTTTACTATAAAAAGAAACCTTTCAGCTCTTGGATGGGGTTCTGGTGGTGGAGATGTGCAGATGCAGAGCTGAGATTTGGGTACCCAGCATTGAAACTTGCAACCCCAAGACTCAAAAATGGGTTTCTGTTGGATGTGGATTGTGAAACAGGTTCTGAAAAGGGAATAGCTGAGAGCTCCTCAGTGAACAAGAGTCTTACTTTTCAAGGAAATAAAGTTAAAGGCACTTTGGAAATGAAACAAATGTCAACAGGCTCCTGCCGACTCCTGTAATGCTTTAATAAAGGACTGTCGGAGCTGCAGCCCCTGAGCCCTGTTCTCCTTGGTCTCCTCTGTGCTTGGTGCAACAGTCTGTGTTGTGCTGCCCCTCTGGGATCCCATTTAATCATTCTCTTTTCACCAAACAGCTGAGGAAGTTTCAGATATGCTTCCTGCAGGCTATTTTTCAAGAAATTATTGGAAATGTTTTGTGCCACTGATTCAGTTTAATGGTAAAATTAATAGAAGTCCATTTAACTAAGCGGGGAAAACCCATGTCGTGTATTGTATTTACATTGGTTTGGGTAAATCCCCTCTAGCTCATGTCACTGAATAAACATCTTCCTCTCTCTGAAGTCTTGGGTAACTGGGTACAAAGCAGCACAGGTGCAGATTTTTCCATAAATAGATAAACCCAGCACTGTATTAACATTTGGTGATCTTCAGTTGGAGCCTCAGGGTGGGGTTTTTTTGCAGTATAGTGGATGCAGAGCCTGGAAACTGAATGTGACCTGGTTTTGTACAGAAATAAATTGAATTTAAAGGGGTTTCATCAGACAAGAAAGTACAAGCTGGCCATAATCAGAATGAGTTGGAGCCCTAAACCCTGCAAAGAGGAGATGGCAAAGGGGAGGGAAAGTTTTTTAGCTGGGGGCAGTGGTGGGCAGGTGGACACTTAGCCAGTGCTGCTGGACCCTGTAGGTGATTCCACCTGTGCTTTGAAACTGCAGAGAGATTTGAGTCCTTTGCTTATTGTTAGTTACCCCTTATTTGGTGAAACAGCACTAATCCCCATTCCTACTGCTGGAGAGGATGTCTGGCAAACAAGGTTTCCTCCTTCCAGTGGCTGTTGTTGGAAACTGTTCCTCTTTGTGTGAAACAGCATAAAAGTTCATGAAAACAGCTCTTCTAAGTAGCTGCTGTCACTGTAACATCTGCCTTAACTGTTCCTATTTTTGGTGAGTGCTTGTGTGAAGTAGGTGCTTCATGAAGTGGTTCCAGCCTTGAAGTGCTCCCTTGTCCATGCGCTACTCTGACAAGGATTTGGATGCTTGGACTCTTCTTGAGCTTCGGGAAATGGAAGGATTTGAGCCTGAGTTTCTGTTATCCATAGGGAATGGTGACTGCTGGATTACAGTTCTGTACAGCAAGGTTGGGTGCCTTCTCACCAGGCTTTTGGGAGTGTGAGGACAGACTTCCCACTCTCAGCCCCAGAAGCCTTCACACCGTTCCAGAGCAGACTCCATTTTCCTATGGAAGTGCTGATATGGAGAATGGTGAATAGAAAGGCTGAGTCCTGCAGTGGCCTGGTTCTTTCCTTGGTATCAGCACTGCCTTTGGCAAGTGTCCCCCCATAAGGCAGTGTAATTGCTTTTCATATGCTGATACATTTTGTGTAACTTCTGCTCAGATCATCTTAAACTTGAATTTCTGCCCTCACCTGGATCTCAATGCCTGTTCTTTCTGGCTCATGGGATAAACTGAGCTGGATCATTTTCTCTGTGTTCTCACGTATAGACTGTATAAAAATATGAGTTTCCTGCTTTTATCAGTTGTGCTGCTCTGTAAACAATGGTCTTTCAATAATTCAGTCTATCAGAATTGAGCTCNAAATTCCGAAAATATCCCGCTGGCTTTAAATGAGCTCTTGATCTGGAAGTGTTTTAATACCTCTTACAAATGTTATATCTGGGCACTTCTGGAAAGTAAAGTATTTTTTTGGAGAATGGAGATCAAGTTCATGCCCTTCAGAGTTCATGTAGGTGGTAGGAAAATAAATATTAAATGACTTATTCCAAGATTAGTATTAAACTTTGACACTCTGGGAGAAATATTCATGGATCTAAACCCAACAAAGTGCCTTGGCTATTCAGATAAATGACTGTTTACAAGGTTAATTAGTTGTAGTGGAGACAGTTGCAGTAATCATCATGTTTTCTTTGCCTGATTTGGACAGTCAGGCACAGTGTCCTACCAAGCTAGACATTGTCTGGCAAGGAAGAGTCATTACAGGCATACCTGCTGTCCTACATGGACTGCATCAGGTGACTTCAAAATGATTGTTTATCCTACTCAGATGCAAATTAAACAATTTATGCAGCGATGGGATTTTGCTGTAACCTTGGAAATGTCTGATCTGCTGTTTTGTTCCACAGAAACGAAGAGCAGATTCCTCATGCTCTGCTCCCTCCTTTTCCCCTTGAATCATTATTTTGTGAAACTTTAGGAATATAGGTTTCTGGTTGCTAGATTTTGGGGTCAATTTATCACCTTCGTAGACCTTCTGCACTACATCTGCCTTTTTAGAAAATCTGTTTATTCAACAGGCTTTTTTCACTAAGGGACGTGTTCCTGATATTAACGCCTTTGCAACACAGAATCCCAGACCGATTTGGGTTGGAAAGGACCTTCAAGACCATCCAGTTCCATCTCCCCTGTCATGGGCAGGGACACCTTCCAATAGACCAGGTTGCTCCAAACTCCATCGAGCCTGGCCTTGGACACTTCCAGGGATGGGGCAGCCACAGCTTCTCTGGGCAACCTGTGCCCGGACCACCTCACCCTCACTGGGAATAATTTCTTCTAATACTTAATCTAAACCTACCTTCTAACACAAACTGAATGATGCTTCTTAATACTGGGTTTCAATAAGATCAGAAGGAAATTTTGTCATCTGTCTGAAATGAAAATTGAACTTAATTTTTTTTTTCTCTTCTTTCCTTTACAACAAACAGAAGTGTGACAGAAACACAGTTTTCAAACCCAAACTGGCTGACATCTTAAGAAGTCATCACTAGGACCTTTGGAGAGCAGTGTTGGCACCCCTTCCCCAGTGACTTTGGGTCCCCCCAATCCCTCTTCCTGTGTCATGGTGGAGAAGCTCAGGGAGTGCAGGGGGGAGCTTTCAAGATATTTGGGGACAGCAGGAGACAATAAGGTTATGTAATCAGTTGAAAAGCTGAGGGTGGCTCTTTCTCTGGAATTTAATTAAGGAATAGTCTAACAAGTGCTCCCCCTTCTCTGAGGTAGTCAAAGTCATGGGTCATAAATCTTGTGCCAAGGACTCCATTGGTTTGGATCACAACATGTGCCAGAGGTTATGGAGATAAATGAAGAGGAAGGTTATTTTTCTGCACTGTGTTTTCTTACCCTGTTGACGTGGAAAATGTGTTTAAAATAAGTCTTCAGATGTTTTTAAGCTGTAATGTAACCTTCGGGAGAAGAGTTTGGTACAACTTTCCCTTCGTCAGATATGAAAGGACTGCCAAATTCAATCTTGAAAATTATTTGGGTTTCAGTCTTAATAATTATTCAGGTTCTTCGTTGGATGACTGGAGAATGCTGTGTTGCTTACTTCACCTGTAACATATAGAATTTATGTATACATTATATATAACATAATCTACTATATGTATGTATATATAATATATAACTCATTCCATTTTTTTGTAAGTTCAAATTACAAGAAAAAGGTTACAAACAGAGTGATGTTAAGGAAAACTGCATTTCACAATAGGATAAAAATACTTGTCTGGTTGTAGGAAAAGAATTCTGTTCTGCTTTGTCCCCAGTAGGGCCTAACTCTTAAATTTGCACATTTGGAAAGGAAATGTTTGCTGTCTTATTGGCTGTTGTGCTCTGCTTGTTTGACTTCAGATTTTATTCCTATCAATTCCATTTCTTTGGTGCAAAGTGACTCTATGGATTTCATTATCCTTCATGTAAAAATGCAGCTGTATAATTTTTAAACAGCTTGGGGAGGGTGAGGGAGCCACTTCTCTGGGGCACAGTGAGTGAGTTATTTGGAGTGATGCCTGAGGCTCTGCCCTAGTTACCAAATTTCCTATTTGTGCAACTTTATAGTATGACCCTACAAGCTCAAAATACTAAGATCAAGGTTCTTCTTTAACTAGAGTTTAGAAGACTCCAATGTGAAAGCAGCTCTGCCTTTAAATCTCTCCTGTACCCATGTAGAACGTGTTTCATGTAAGTTAATGTTCAACCCAACACATTGCAAGTGTAGGAAAGGTTGCAAGTTAAAGGCAGGCTCCAGAAACACCAACACTGTCTTTAATCAGACCCAGAATTTCATCTGAGAGGATGGTTTTCTGTAATCCTTCACCCACAAGGCAGGTGGTTGGTGGCATGAATAGCTATAAGAGAAATGCACATTGTTTTTTAGGGGAGGAAAACCCTCAGCTGATTAAAACTCTCTGTCTGATAGTCCTGTTACCAGCATTCTTCCACCTAGAGGTTCAAACCACTGGTGAACTGCAGAGGTTTTGCTGGTCTGTGTGGAAAACTGTGCCTGCAAACTGCAACCTGCAGTTCATTTGTGGGAGAAAACAGGGAAAGCACTAATAGGATTTCTGTTCTGCTTGATATAGCCACATGAGGAATTAACCTCAATAAAGGCAACTGTGTAGAGGAATGCAGTTTCTCTTTGGGAGCTTAGTATGGGTTATTTGCAGAATTCCTCTGTTTTGTTTTGGTTTTTTTTAGCATACAGTGAATAATGAGTTAGAGGAATCAACATGTTTCTTTATGTATTCATATAATTCAGTACCACTTTTAAAACAGCAAGTGATTTAAAAGCAGGTGTAGTGTTGCCATTCTCTGCTGGCTTTTTAGCTGGTAGAGTTTCCCAGCAGCTCAGTTCTGACTAAATGATCCCAGACAGAGTGTTTATTCCTATCATAAACAAACCTATAGTCCAAAAGCCTTTAGAAAGGCCAGAAGGTTGATTTTTCAGTGTGGTAACAATTAACAATACACTTTTTGTAAGCCTGTTATGGGAATGGTGCCTTTTTGGGAGGCTTTGTGTATTGAAAAAGGGAATAAAGCACTTTGAGACTGTGTGATGTCAATGGCCTAAGGAGTGTAGGTAGGATCAGTTCAGCTTTTCCTCCCTCTGGCAGTTTGGGCATTTCTAGCTGGAAAAAAAATGGCTTTTAGAATATGAAGTGGAAATTGGGTACCTATAATGTGTAGTAGCTATTTTTCTTGTCTTGGGTCAGGCAGGGTAATTATAGAAGGAGCGTCCTGTACCATCCACTGACCCTTAAAAGGCCTATGAAAATGTGATCCCGGATGAAATGTAAAGAAGATGAAATGCAACTGTCTGGTCAGTAATCCTCAGGAAGATAAAGGTGCTCAGAAGGTACCTGCAGGGGTACACAGGTCGAGAGCCACCTCCCTGAGCCACTGTTTTCACATGGCTTCCAGGAGTATAGTCAAGCCTAAAAACTGGGGAAGAGAGGATGCTTCTTATCAATATGCAGAGACAAGCTCCTTGGGTTTTACTCTTGAGGCTGGAAATGAACTGTTTTCCTTGCTGCTTGCAATTCAAGGGTGCCAATATTGTGCTGACCAAACCCTGTCTGGCTGCCTGCTCAACAAAAAAATATTTTTTTGGCTACCCTCAAGTCTGCTTGCCTTCCTTTTTCAAGTTCTGTTCCTGGATACACTGACCAGATGCCATGCTGGGCTATGCATATGCCAGTCATTTGTTTGGCAGCGTGAACCAGAGCCTTTATGATTCCCTAGGGCTTGGGGCTTGTTGGGGTGGAACGGACACATCAGGGGGAAACTTTTGCTGTAGTGAATGGGAATTAATATCCAGGTGATGCCTTCTGGCCCAGTGTTTGCACAACGGTGGTTTAAAATCTCGGCTGTGAGTGAGTCTCAGAAAATTTGGGATGTCCTACCCATGCTCTTCATCTTGCCCTTGCTTAGTTGTGTCAATCAGGCTTTCACCTCCTCCTGGGGCCTGGATAGAACAGTGTGGAAAGGTGGTCAAAGCTTCCCTTGGACACAAACTCCTTGCTCTATGGAGCAGAACAGGACCAGAGCTCCAGGGGCTCAGGATGCACCTGCTGCAGCCTCGTGGTGCTTCTGGGCAGCCCCATATCGAATAGGTCCCCATTAAGCAAGTATGATTTAACTTGAAAGCTTGTTCTTAAGGTGAAACTTTATTCATTAACCAGATTTTTTTAGGGAGCAGGAGGGTTGGTTCAATCTAGGTTTAATACTCAGAGTTAAACAGTTCAGGTTTGGGTCAACTTTGAGGAGAAAAAAATGGGTGTTAACACAAGTTTTTGGTTAGGATTTGACTCAGTTGTGTAAGTAGATGGTCATATTCCAGGATATTAACCTGTTAAGCACTGCAACAAAAGCTCCAGTGCTGATTAACAGAACAGGTTACTGAAAGTCGGTGCTGGAAGATTTTCTTTTGTATATATCAGAGCCTCTTGAGTTTGGGAATTCTAAAGGCATTTGAAACCAAAGTGCCTTTGTTTATAAATTTGCCGATCCTCTGGAAGCGGTGACGAAAAGCCCTATTGAGCTTTGGCTAAACTGGGATGCTGCATCTCTTCAGGCAACACATGTCACAGTAATTGATGTGTAATCTTGCAGGGAGAGGGGAAGTGCTGCAGAGTTACGTAATGAAGTGGGGCATCCAGACAGCTGATGCCTTTTTAATTACAGCCCGTAAGGGAAGGATCGGTGTGGTGAAACAGCTCATGGATTGCTGCATTCAGACACGGGGCTGCATGCGTTTAGAGCCTTGTGAGTGCTGGGAAATGGATGCTGGTGGTGTGTGTGTGACCTTTGAGTCCTTCTGGATCTGCCGCTTGCAAGAGGAGGCAGGCTGGCAATACATGCACTGACATTGTGAAGTCAGCCTTGGGTGGTTCTGTTATAGAGAGCACAACCTGCGTTTTTCTGGAACAAAGTGAAGAAAGGGTTCAGCTTTTTATTTGATGTAAACACCTCTGTTATACCCTGAAAACTGCTCTACAGTAGTGGTTAAAATGGAATTTTTTTATTACTGCTGGTTCAGCACACTGGAAGTTGCATCACATTTAATCTATATTCCATTTCAGCTTGTTAAGCACTGTGATGCAAATTTCTTATTAGTGTCAAAGTGATATATTTCTAAATATTGGTTAATAAGAGAGAGGAAGAAAAGTTAAAAACAAGTTTCCCAAGAGCCAAAAAGGATGGCTCAGATAACCTGGAACGCTTGAGCAAATCTTCTTCAGCAGTTGATAGGAGCTCTTGGCAATGTTTTTCCGTGCCTTCTCTGGGCTTATTTATTACCTGCTGCAGGATGGAGAAAGCTTGTTTGGCACTCTCAGTGTTTGTGCTTAAATCATTCAGCTTCTGGTTTAAGTAAACCTGGCACTTTTCACTGGTCTGAACGTACCCTGGCAAAAATAAATACAATGCTTTTGGTAAGGATAGAATTCCCTGGAACATATAGAAATTGCTAATCAGCTATCATAAAAAAATGTACCACAGCAGTTGATTCTTTGGTTTTTCCTTGAGCAGGGCATTGCCTTTGACTCCTCCTCTTCAGCACCAGCAGGAGCAGCAAATAAATCAAGCAATAGAGATGTATGCCAGTATTGGATAAGGAAGCAGAAAACTGGATTGTTGCAAGGGCAGTAAGCTAGAAATAACTTACTTCTACCTGAATTACTACAGGTTACTCCTGTGGAAGTAGGTTAGTAGGAGGGTTAGAAACTTTAAAATAAATAATTGAAGCTTTGAAAGCTTTACTTGACAGCGTTTGTGATCCTTCTAAAAGGAGAACCACATTTGCCTGCCTGCAAATCAGTGCACGTGTTCTGTGATGCCTCAAACCTCAGCTATTCTCAGGCTTTTGCTTCCCCTCTCCCCCTTCCACATACACCTTTGGCTCACTGCTCTTAACATACACTTCTCTTTCCTGACACAGCACCATAAAAGTGGGTTATAACCAGAAATTGTCAGGGAAGCCACATAAACTTTTCTACAACTTTGGCAGAAGAGCAGAGCAGGAGCAGAGTTTAATGAAACACTGATGACTCCCACGGTTGCCAAATATGAGAAGGGGAGGACAGTTGTAGGAGGCTGAGAAGCAATAATTGAGCAGAGACAGAAAATGGGAGAGCTGGGTGATGAAATCCCATAAGAGGCCTGTCACTTATTTCCTTAATTCCATTTTCCAGAAGTGTTATTTAACCCACCGTGGTTGTGCTGGCGTGCTGTTGCATGGGGAATTTCAAAAGGCAGAAAAGCTTTGCCAGGAGGGGATATTACTCTTCTGCAGCTTAAAGCCACCCCCAGAACTCCATATGTGAAACACCACACAATATTTCTGTACTGAAGCTGTTGAAGAGCAAGAGCGTTGCTTTATTACCAGTTTAGTTGGTCTTTCAAAATGGGTGGCTCTAGTCTAAGTGTAAACATGGCATGTTAATAGTTTCCAAATTTCTGGAATTTGTTTCTGCTGCAACAGTGTGACTTGTTTGCATCCAGCTCCTGAGGAAATTTAAAATTTGAAATACAGATTTTAAGGAAATGTTCTACAGTTACCTACATCTCTAACCTAATGTCATAATTTTAATTTTCCTATTGATTATTTGTTCCTGTATCACTAATGTAGATCCAGATTTTGTCTGTAATCTTGTCCTTATGACAAGGAGAGGCTAAAGTAGAAATGTGGGTGCATTTTAAAGGCCTGAATGTGCTGTGAGAGGTTGGGATGCCACAACAATGCAGGGAGCAGGACCCTGTCCTGGCGGAGGAAGACAGACGGTGGGCTGCAGCACATTTTGGAAAGAATTTTCTGCATTCTGCCCTTGGATTTCACCCCTTTGAAGTACTATGTTATTTATGTCCTTGTAGTACTCCTATTAATGATCTGCTGTCTTCATTACCACTCGGTACTCCTAACCCCATCCAAATGGAGGCATTTATGCTTTATCCCTCCCCTCTCATGTCCCAGAACAAATCCCTCCTTTGCACAGAACTAACCAGGAGAAGGAGGAGGGAGAGGAGAGACTTCTTGCAAGTGGGTGGTGTTTGTGCTCCAGAAAAGTGTGTTCAGCTAGCAGGGTGCACGTACTCCTGCCTGTGAGATGTGTATAATGTGCTGACAGCTTGTAAATGTTGCAGGCTAAGCAGAAGGGCTCTGATTTGACAGGCACAAGAGGAATTTCAGGATGTGAATGTTACCAGTGGGAAGATTGAAGCCACAGTTTTGATACTGCTCCTATTTTATGTGATGTTTATGCAATAGGTCGTTCCTTGAGACACTGAGCGAATAAAGGTGCCTGACAGCTTGCTGGGCAATCATTTCAATGTGGAAAGGCAGCAGCAGTGAAAAACTTCAGAGTTTTGGTCTGAGTTCTTCCACCTGCACTCGTGCAACTAAATTGAGCCATGTGATCACAAGTATTGATCAGTCTCATTTTTCTGCAGTGTTGTTGTGCTGTTTGCTGCTCTTTCCGAGTGGTTTCTGAGCAAATGCTTGGCTTGAGAAAGTGTCTTCTACAGGCTGGGCAGGAGTCACTGAATGAAAAGCAAAATTTTTCACATAATATGTCTTCATTTCTTCTCCCTCCTCCAGCAGCTGTAGGATACTGCAGCATTTGGGGTGCAGATTAGGGTTGCCTTGTCTCCTGTGCTACCAGCCTCTGATTTCAAGTAGCACTTCAAAATTATTTTCTTTTTAAAAGCTTGTAGTCTCACTGCTCAAATCATGGTAATGGCCACCAGGAGAAATTACTTTTCTTGTTCATATCACTTCCTTCTTGGTCAGAATTCCTGTTTTAATCCAGAAGCTGAAAGGTGGTTTCTCATGGGTGCAACAAACTCTGCATACGAGTGCTGACTATACTGCAGTAGTGCTCAGACCACCACTCAAGCCTGTCCCAGAGCTTTGGTTCAACATATATTGGCTCAGAAGTGGCTTTTTTTGGCAGCTTGGATTCCCACACAAGCTCTAAGCCATTAAAAGGCCTAAAATCTGAGGGGACATAGCAAGAAGCAAAGGATTTGTGGTCAAAGTTTCATGGTGATGCAGTTGTCAAAATAGACATTGTAGCTTGTTTACACTTTCTCTGGGGGACCCAGAGGAAGGTTGCCCAGAGAAGTTTTGGGTGCCCCATCCCTGGAAGTGTTGAAGGCAATGGAACTCTGAGCAACCTGGTCTAGTGGAAGGTGTCCCTGCCCATGTCAGGGGTTGGAATAAGATGATCTTGAAGGTTCCTGCCAACATAAACCATTCTGTGACTCATTTATTCTATGACCCAAATCTGTGGCAACTCTGCATTTTTATTTGAAATATAAGAGATTGCATATTTGGGTGCACTCGTGAAATGATGAAGCCCCTGATTCCTCATCTTGTGTTTGCAGTGGTTTTTACAATTTTGTTGTGTAGGATGAAATGCAGATGCCAGGATTCAAACTTTTTCACAGCTCTTTGACAAGCATCAGTCCTGCTTGCCACACTCTATAGAAACACAGTCTAAACAAAGCAGCCTGTGTAAGCAATGCATTTTTAAACAGATCAGTGTGAAATATCTTTAGCAGCACACAGTATTTTCTACAGGGATGAAATTGTGGAATAGAAAGTATTTGCAAGGCATGACAACTTCTTGTGTTCCTTCAGCAATTTGTATGGTGTTTACTTAAAGTGTATAAACAAGTCTCTAGGTGATGATTTCTGACAAATGAAAATAGGACCTTAGCATCCTATTCCCATATCAGATCTTATTGTTAAGCTTATAAAGAACTATTTTTCCCCCAATAGAACTTATCAAAAAGAAGTTTTGAATAGAAACTGCTGCATGTGACTTAATCTTTCTTCCATGTAACTCGTGACCTCACGCAGCCCTTAGACTGATGGTGACACAGTGAGCATTTCCTGTGAACCGTGAGCAGTGCTGGTCCCACTATTGTTGGGCACTTTTTTTGTCTGGGAAAAAACAAACCCTTATTTACTAGAAGCCAGTGTCCTGTTTGTTTGTAGCTGGCTGGGAAATGCCATATTCCAAGGGTCTCAGTGGCAGTCGTCACTGCTTTAACAGAAGCTGTTGTTGTGTTTTGCTCTTTTTCTCACTGATTTGTATGAGACTTTGGAGTCTGCCTTGTGACCTGCTCCACATTCAGTTCACAAATACTAACTTTGTTTACCCAATATGTTTTTTTCCTCCTCGGTGTTTCCTCAGATTAGCTGTCAGTAAAAGGCTAAATAATAATCCTCCATGTTTTTTTCATTCCTCCCCCATGAGGCCACTGGGTTGCTTTTCCAAGTGGTGGTTTGCTGTAAGAGCTGCTACCTGGCAAGGCAAGTGTGGTGGTGGAAAATTACAGACAGAATAAAGGAACAGCACTAAACTGGTAATGGGCTGCAGCTGCTTTGGCCTTTGAGTCTGAACGTGAGTCTCAGCAGCCCCTGCTAAAGGCTTATGCTGCGTGGAGCCACTCTTGGCCATACAGAATCAGTCCCAGCCGAGCTGCAGCCTGTTCCAGGTGGGTGCAGCAGCTCTCAGCAGCTGGGACGTTTCACACTTGGCTGTGAGAGGCTGTGGCAAGGCTGTCACAGGGATGACAAGCTCATGGCTCTGCAGTGCTGCCTTGAAATGCAGTCCAAACCAGCATCTGTGTGTGTGTTGTGAACAGCAGAGCCAGGATACTGCAGGGCTTCCAGGTTTATTTAGCCAAGTTTATTTAAAATACACGCTCTGTCTGAGTCCCTGCCACTGCATGGGGGCGTCAGAAGGAACTTTTTGTTGTCAAAGCATTCTCTCTGTCCCCATGTTTCTGTTTATTGTTGTCTTGTTCTAGCTCAGCTGCCTTCTGAAATGCCTTCCCATTTTAAAATACTGCGTAAAATGATGGATTTCTGTAGGGATAGCAGCATAGGTATGCAGAGAAAGGACATGTTAGGGTATGTAATTACCTTCCTCACATTTCTAACACCCTTGCAGACAGAACTTCTATAAAGTTTAGTTATTGGAGCTCATTCTTGTGAGGCAGAAAACTCTGGAAGACTTGGAGGTTTTTCTGTTATTTATACACACATACACACACACACAATCTCTTTAGGTATTTCAATTTTCAGTCTTATTTCTTTTGATTCTCCTGCCAAATCACACACGCCAACCTAAATACGCATATCATGTACGCAGACATTCGAGATAATGAAACCAGAACAGCCTCTTTTAAGGGAAGGAAAGTATTTTGGGGTTGGAGTTCTCCTTGTCTGTCTGGGATTTTCTCATTTATATGAAAATGTCTAGCACTAAAGCAAGCTACTATGGGAAGGATGAAGGTCCTTGAAGGCTCTGCCAGCACGAAATACGAGTTTTAGGAGGAACATCTGCGAGGTACGTTTTGAAGTCTCACCTCGTGGGGCTGTGGGGATCACGCTCAGTGCCTCAGAAAGCTCTTTCCTGGAAGAGTGATGGTAGAAAGTGGCTGTGAGCTTTAAAAAAGTCTGACTTCCCAGCAGCAGTGCACAGACAGCAGGTGACACTGAAATCTCTACAGAGAGAAAAGGCTCTTGAGGGCACCAGAACTCTGAGAGTTTTGGTTGACTGGGCAGACTAAACTTGTCAATAACACATCTCAACTTTTACATATAGGAAGCAAACACTAAAGGAAACTGGATCCCTTCACTATGGTCTGTCTGCCTATACATTGCTCAGGTGAGGACTCTGTCAGACACATTCAGGAGGGAATTCTCTTGCCAGCAAATTAATTTTCCCTGCACTGCTTTAATGTAGCTTTCATGAGCACCCCTTCCTGCCAGGAATCTTCTCTAACCCCACTCTGTAGCTTTCCACTGGAGTAACCAACTAAATTCTGATGTGAGGATCTCACAGTTTACATACTCACAGTAAAGTCGTGCACTTAATAAATTATAACAGTTTCAGATTGTGCATCTCTGTGTGTAAAACGCACATGATGATTTTATAAACTGCTGGCTTACACTTGGAATGCAGTTTGTAAGAGCCCTGCCACTTAGGCTGTGGAAGCAAGTCCTGTGGCATGGCCTCTCCAGCAAGAGAGAAAGCAGGTTGTGCTCACAGTGATGATTCCCATTACGCAATCTGCGGGAATGGCTCGTGTTTCACTTGAAACTTATCCCTTTCCTGTTTACTTGGGGGAGCACTCAAAGCTTTTTAGAAACTCTTCCATTTTTCTTGGCATGGGGCTATTAATTCTTGTATAGATTTTTATCATGGCCTCTTTTTCTAAAGACAGATATTTTGGCTGCTAACAAGTAGTTCAGTAAAAAAATATCCAAGTGGTTTGTTTAAAGAAGGATCTCCAAACATCATGATCTTGGGTTTTTAAGTGTCCTTTTTACCTTTCCATAAAAGCTGCATCAATAGCTCTATTCTGAGATCACTGAGATTCACATCTTTTGCAAAGTAAGCCATTTTCCCTGTAAATATTTACGTTTAGGCTTTTGTTTATAATACTTAGATGTTAGGAAGATCACCTTTTCAGTCAGTGAAAATAAAGCCTTCCTGAGAAAGCATTTCAGTCCCTCTGCTCTGACTCATACAGGGAAAGGTGAAACTCCTTCATTTTAGGTGTGTGACAGAGGTTGGGTAAAAACCCTTTTTTCCTTTCTTTTACTGGCCTGTAAAATCAAACTAGAATGCAGACCTTCATCTGATTTTGAGTTACTGCATGCAAATTTGATCCTGAAAGTACTTGAAGACACGTACTGAGTGTCTTTAAATAATTTTAGGACATTTTAATGACAGTTAACTGTGGCTATAAAGCATAGAAAAATACCTATCTGTCCTGTTGAGAAATATGCAGGTTTTACAGCTGAAGAAGAAATATTTGTAAACAGTTTTTAGTTCCCTGCAGAAGTCATTTTGAATCATCATTTCAATTGGATTGTGTGTTTCCTGAACTTTTTTTGCTAAAATTTGTATACACCACAGAGAAGTGTCATTGCAGATTGGAGACAAAGTGGTGGCCTCAAGGGCAGAGGGACAGGGAGCTGTGCCAGCCCTGGTGGCCCTGGATATGCCATCCTATTGCTTGTCTCTTATGTACCAGACTTTCCCTCGTTTCTGCTCAGTCTCCATTAAAATGAGCTTGTTGTCTCAATGGATGTTGGAATGTTAAAAGAGTTTCTTAATTATGTTCATGTTTCTCAAATCTGTCTATTTAAGGTTGTTTATTCATATAAGATAAGCTGAAGCTTGTAATGTTGGTGACAGAGCTCCTGCCAGCCTTCACCCCATATTTGTTTAGAGCCACTGTGTGATTTACTGCAGGACCTTCCCAATGTCTCCCACGTGTTTACTGATGGATGAGCTTGACTGAGACATCCCAGCTCATAATTCACAAGTCACAACATAACTCAGAAATGTCTGCTCTCAGCACGCAGGGATACGACATCGAGTTATTCCAGATGTTGGGGATCGCTGCAACAAAGATCCCTGATGTTGGTTAAGCTGCAGCTTCTCACTTTGTTTGAAACAGGCTTGGCCTCGCACAGTAGCAACTCCTGGTGCTTAACCACTGCTCCCAGGATGGCTCTGGAGGCAAAATGGGATGAGTAATTTACACATTGCCATTTTTTCCATGTCTTGCAGAAAAATAATTCACCCTAAATGAGTCATACCCGGCCTACCATTTAGTTTTACTTTTCTTGAACCAAGTGTTTCCTCTTCCCCATCATTAATTACTTTTTAAGCACCCCCTCCCCATGTATTAAGCCAGCTCAGACACTGATGAGCATCAACATGCTTATCCTGGAGCAAGTGAAGGGGCCATTTAAACACACAGTGCCTGAACCTGCTTGTGTGCTTATTGAACTGGGTGAAGCTTAAAAAGGATGTTAAAAACACGGGGAGAGGGAAATTTTTCCTGCACTTTTAATCAAATTACTGGCTTCCTGACTTGCACCTTGATGAGGATAGAGCTTGTGAAGAGAAGCTGGGTGGTGCAAATAAATGTCTGAGGTCTGGAGGAACAGTGCCAACACCTGTGGCTTCCTGAACAAGGGCTTTAAACCTCAAATGCACTCACACAGAGATGTGTCTTAGCTGGAACTTCTGTGGTGGCCAAGACACCACCAAACAGCAGGGAAAGCTGAGCAGGAGTGGTTTGGACCATGGTGTGAACAAAGGGCCACCTGAGCCAAAGGAGTCAGTAGTTACAGGGAAGTGCTGATGTGGAGTATCAGCCTTCCCAGCACAGCCTGGAACATGCAAAGGTGGCTGGTTCTTGGTGCCACTCCCTGTGGTGGGGGGTTCATGGCATATTTGGTCCAAAAACACAGGGGGGACAGTTTGAGAAGGGGCAAGTCCCCTCCAATACCTCTGAACTCATCAGGGCAGCTGTTGCCATTCCATTTGTCCCTCAGCCAAAGTTGAGTCAAATCACACACACCTTGGCCTCAGGCCTGGATTTCAAATTCTGATGGTGAAATTGGTTATTTATGCCAAAAAAAATAGCTTATTTTCCAATAATTTAATCTCTGTATCGCCGCAGAGCACGCAACGCTCTTGGGAAAATCTGATTTATCTCATGGAAGAAGTCAGCATTGCTAGTCAAGATTTGGTGGTACTTTAAACAGCAGCAGATTAGACGTCCAAATTTGCAGCAGAGGCTATTCTGGGCAGGGATTGGTATAATCCTGTGTGGTCCTGGATGCCTCAGTGTGCTCAACAGGGAGCACAAGGTACAGGTTGATCTCTCCAGCAAAGGTCAAACGCTGCTCACACTCACCATGTATGGGTTTGAATGATAAATGGGTTTCCTTCCTGGGATAAAGACACTGAGTTTTTCTGTCTTGGCATCAGCTGCACTGCAAGAAACGGATTGTTTTGTTCTTAATGCTTTGCTAAGAGACACGTCAGAGTGGTTACCTGCCCTGCGCTGATGAACAGGAGGCAGGCACATCCCAAAGGAGCTGCTGGTGCTGTGGGCCAGCCTGCCATCTGCAGGCCACTGCAGATTTTTCTCCAGAAATTACTATGTGGTAGTAAGTTGTTTTTTCCTGATAAATGTTTTTTCCTGATAAATGCTATGTTATCAACCCAAATTTTTCTCATCCAGTCCTATGAATAGTCACCTCCCTTCTTAAAATAAACTAAGGATAATAGAGATAAATAAACCTTCCCTAGCAGTTGATGAGTCATTGCTAATTGTTTTTTTTATTGTCTGTTGTTCACTTTTATAAGTAAACATTTTTGTGCTTAGAAATGGGACATTTCACATGACAGTCAAATTCTGTCCATCATTCTCAGTCTGTTAAATCTTTAATGACTCTTCATGGCAGTGACCTTAGATGAACAGCACCACTGTAATGTTCAACTGTTGGATCTTAAAAGCTTTGTTGAGAAGGGGATGTGTGTATATGACAGATGACTTCCAAAAACAACAAAATCTTTGGGTTTATGGTCCACAAATGCATAGAGGATTCAGTGGTTTAAATATTCTTATTGTTACCTTCTTATTGCCCGGGTGTTTGAAAGATAAATGATCCCTTCTTTCCTTGGCTGTTTTTTACCCATTGCTAAGAAATCTTAACTGAGTTTTTAGCGTGGTAGAGAATTCTCTGCAGGTAAATTACCACTCAATGTCCAGTTTTCAAAGGTATAACAGAATTCCCTGTATAAAGTGAAACATTTGGTGTGTGCAACATAACCTTTCAGTCGTTTCTGTGTTTGTTTTAGGTCTTCCTGAACAATACTACAGCCTCACTTGGTTCCTCAGCCCCATCCTGGGCTTGATCTTCACTCCACTCATTGGGTCGGCCAGTGACCGCTGCACGCTGAGCTGGGGCCGCCGGCGGCCCTTCATCCTTGCTCTCTGCATTGGTGTCCTCTTTGGAGTTGCACTTTTCCTCAATGGTTCTGTTATAGGTAAATAACAAGGGGATCCCCTGTATGTGTCCCCTGCTAACACACCTGCTTTAAGGTTTTAGTGTGGAAAGTAAAGATAATGCTTTGCAGTTGGTCTAAACTTGTATTTAATGTTAAAAATCATCAGAGATCTCCACAACCCTGCACTGGAGCTTTATCCACCTTGCATGGTTTTATTCTTACTCACGAGTGGCTGTGCTGAGCATTGTGCAATCCTGGCTGTTACTGGTAGCACAGTGTTATTAATACAATGGTTGCCAGAATAATGTTTGCAGTCGCTGAGACGAGTTTGGTCGATCCTTGACATGGGAAAATTGTAGCAACCTGTTCACAGGGAAATGTTTCCTGTTGTGATCCATTTTCCCTTTAATGCATATCTGGCAACACATCCTGTTTCCAGCATTATTTCAAAAATTATCTTTTCACTTTTTCTTGTGCTTTTCTTAGACCTGTATTGAAAAAGTCCAGAACTCAGTTAATATTTGTTTATCAAAAACCATGTGGGAAAATAATTTTTCCTGAGCCCCCATCAAAGCTGGTAAAAATAGTTTCCCTTGAACATAGTTTACTACAGAATTTAATCTACAATCTACAATCTCTTTGTAAATTTAGTGTAGGAGAGGTGACAGCAAGTACATTTGGGGAATTGTTTACATCATGGTTGGACTGATGCAAATGAAAGGAACTTAGCACCTAATAACATCCTCTTGGCTCTCTCTTTTTTTGGTTTGATGCAGCTCTATTGTGAAAAAGTTAAACTAATTGAGGGAAACTAGTGGAACATTACCTTGGCTCAGCTTGTTATAGCCAGACTGGGATGCCACATGATGGGTTTCAGTTTTCTGCAAACTGCAGTGAACTATTAAGATAAATGACATTTACCTTATGCTTTTTTAATTTACCCAAGCAATAATTACTATTTATTTGAATTGCTATCACATGGCATCGATTGTACTTTGCTGTTGTGCCTCCCAGACTTCTTCCTCCTCTCCCAGATGTTTGCAGGGTGTTAGATGTAGCCCTTTCACAAGATTTTAAATGATAAGAAGCTCTCAGTAGCCATCAATACTGGCAGACAAATCTCATGCTCAGCTTATGGGCTTATTTTGAAGCCGCCTAGTAAATCAGCACAAAATATTGTCTGAATTTTCTTCACTTTCCTACCCTTAGTCTCCATTTATTTGCAATCCTAATTACAATTTGGGGAAACAGGAGATGATTCAGAAACTGAGGTGATCCCTGCCTTGGCCTCTCTTCCTTAGTGTGGCCTCTGGCAGTAGGAGTCATAGGGAAGGGAACAAGGAGCACAGAGGTTTGCTAATCCCAGTAGTGACACAACCATGTCCCAGGAGAACAACTGAACTCTTGGTCTCTCCTGCAATGTCCAGGTTTCCAGCAAATCTAAAGCATTGACACCACTGGTGGTTTCTGCTGTAGGGCTCAGCTGAGCCTGGAACACTTAGAAACGTCTTTTAGCCTTGGAAGGACTTGGTGTAAATGAGGATTGAATATGCAGGAGTCAGCACTTGAGATTTAGATGATTTTTGGTGGCTTAGCCAGTTCATCTCCTTCCACAGTCATTTTCATCAGTTACACTAATGGTTTTATCAGAGTCTCGCATGCGTAATTCCAAATCTCTCTGATTCAAGTAATTCCTGCTTTTGTCACTGGCTCATCTCATGACAAATTATCCAGCTCTACGCTAATGCTGCCTTTCTGCTCTGTAGACAAAAAGCGTTTCATCCTGTGCTGTCAACAGAAGCTGCCTGATGCTTTTTGCAATGCAAAATGCCTTCATGTTGCTTCATCCTTAAAAGTTTTGCTTACAAAAAGTGATTTAGAAAATAGGAATGTTTAAGAAAAGCAAAGAGAGAGGTGAAGGGGTTAAAATTTTGCTTTATCCTGGGGTACTGTGACCATTTCATGTAAAGCACCATGTCAGGAATGCTGTCAGCATGGGGTTGTAACCAACAGGTGAAATATCTCATTTTTGGTGCTCCCTATCCCACCATGACTGTCTTTTATAAAAACAGCCTTCAGCAGCTGAAGGAACGCACACGGGAGGAATATGAAATAATATCCAGTGCTTTCTGAGGTTTAAGAGATACTTGAGAAATAACATTCTGAAAAATAGATATCAGTCTTGCGAACATAAAAACATCATCTTTGCCCCAGACCTTCCACAAAGCTGTGCCAAAGAGCTCAAATTGCCATTTTCCTCCATTAAAGAATGTTTGCAGCCAGCGTGTTGGCCCCCTCTCTCTTAAGGGGTTAGGCTTGCTCTTAGGAGTTTTCCCTTTTTGAATGCCATGCCCAGATTCCTCTCCTGTTTTCCCTCAGGTCTGGCTATTGGCGATGTCCCGGACAAGCAGCCCATCGGAATAGTCCTCACGGTGCTCGGCGTTGTGGTCTTGGATTTCTGCGCCGACGCCACTGAAGGGCCAATCCGGGCCTACTTGTTGGATGTGGTGGACAGTGAAGAGCAAGACATGGCCTTGAACATCCACGCCTTCTCAGCTGGTATGGAGTTAGCTGCGATGTTCTTGGCAGGCTTCCTGATGACAAAGCGGTGGCTGAATTGATTTTTCCTAAATGGACTTCTTTTTCTTCTCTTCCTCAGGTCTTGGAGGAGCGATCGGTTACATGTTAGGAGGGCTGGACTGGACACAGACCTTCTTGGGTGGCATTTTTAAATCCCAACAGCAAGTCCTTTTCTTCTTTGCAGCCATTATTTTCTCTGTCTCTGTTGCTCTCCACCTTTTTAGCATTGAAGAAGAGCAATATAACCCTCAGCAGGACAGGATTGATGACGAAGGAGACACGCTGTCCAGTGGCAAATTCAGTGGCAGCCTCCCCCCTCTGAATCGACTGAATGTAATTAGTGAGGAAGAGCCGTATGGAACTTCCATGTTCCATGATGAGGTTCAGTCAGAGCATGATCTCAGTATGGAGTTCCTGGAGGTGAACATTGTGAGGAGCAAGAGTGACTCAGTTCTGCACATGCCCGATGCCACTCTGGAGATTGAATCGGAGCTGCTTTTCCTGCATGACATCGAGCCCTCCATTTTCCAAGATGCTTCATATCCAAACACTCCCCACAACACGAGCCAGGAGATCATGAAGTCCAAACTCAACCACCTCTCTGCTTTCCTCAGGGACAGTGAGAAAGAGGAGGAAATGTTGCTTGATAATCGCTTGAATGAAGATAAAGTCCCAAACATCAACGGCTCCCTACCCAAAGAGTTCCTCAACGGGCACGCCAGGATAGGCATGAAGCAATCCAGCACTTCCAACTCCATGCGGAGGCGGCGGCACATGTTCTACCGGCAGCCGTCGTACACCTTCTCCTACTACGGCAAGATCGGCTCCCACCGGTACCGCTTCCGCCGCGCCAACGCCATCGTGCTCATCAAGTCCTCGCGCAGCATGAACGACATCTACGACATGCAGAAACGGCAGCGCCAGCGGTGCCGGCACCGCAACCAGAGCGGCACCACCAACTCCAGCGGGGACACCGAGAGCGAGGAGGGCGAGACCGAAACCACCGTCAGGCTCTTGTGGCTGTCGATGCTCAAGATGCCCAAGGAGCTGCTGAGGCTGTGCGTCTGCCACCTCCTGACGTGGTTTTCCATCATCGCCGAGGCCGTGTTCTACACGGACTTCATGGGACAGGTCATCTTCGACGGCGATCCGAAGGTGAGGTGTGGAGGTTTAGGATGGCTCCCTGCCAAACCCAGCTGCTGGCCACACAGACTTTCCCCTCCCCAGAGAGAAGGAAAAAGAGTACCAAAAGAAAATTGTAGTAAAAGTATATATATATTCACATATATACAGTTACATGCAATTAAATACTATGTACATACAGAACAAGAACTCCAAACAACCCCAAACGGGAAAAGGGGGGAAAAGGGAAAGGGAAGAAAGGGCAAAAATGGGTCAAACCAAAACAAAACAGATACACACACACTCATAAATTCAGGGAAAAAGCTCAGTAAGTAACTAACACAACACATTCTCACCAAACTCCCCTCAAGAGAAGCAGTTCCTCCACCTCCATGTGGCTGGGACACCAGTTTCTCAGACA
Source organism: Campylorhamphus procurvoides (assembly GCA_013396655.1). Classification (NCBI taxonomy): domain Eukaryota; kingdom Metazoa; phylum Chordata; class Aves; order Passeriformes; family Dendrocolaptidae; genus Campylorhamphus; species Campylorhamphus procurvoides. The sequence continues at coordinate 54,297 of WBMV01002992.1, forward strand.
GGCCTCAGCTCATATAGATAAGAGCTAAGCTGACACAGAGACCTGCTGTCCTCCAAGCACCCAAAAGGAAGAGGGAGAGGGGAATCTCCCTCCTTGTCTTATATACAGCTGATTATGTGACGGAATGGTGACCCTGTTACCAGGGAAGGCCTGGACCAAAACCAAGGACACTAACCCACCACATGAGGGAGCAGTTCCCAGGGCAGAGCTGCTTGGGGTTCCTCGTTTCTGAGATGTGCTTGGTACCAGAAAGCAATGTTCATGTTTGTGTCTGTTGCAGGCCCCTTCTAACTCGACCAAGCTGCATGACTACAATGCTGGAGTTCAGATGGGCTGCTGGGGGCTGGTGATTTATGCTGCTACTGCTGCTGTTTGTTCAGGTAAGAGACTGCACAGTCTCACAGTGGAAAGTACCTCATACATATATTTTAGAGGTAAAAGTAGAATCATAGAATATCCTTAGCTGGAAGGGACCAGGAAGGATCATAGAGTCCAACTCCTGGCCCTCCTGATGTATTTCTGCTTCAGTTGGGATCCATCTCTGTGTTTGAGATGAAGGATATCTTAGAAAAGCATTTCACATGGTCATAAGGGGAAAGGCTTCTTTAAGAATCAATCTGAAAAATTCCTCCAAATGTAGAGGTGGAAAAATGAACAGATGGTTAAGTGGCATCAAGCACAAAATGAAATCAAAGGATATTGAGTGGCATTTAGCGAGTCATCAGGAAATGAAAATCATGCTTGGTAGAAGATTCAAGCATATGTTAAGAGGGTTTTTGCAAAGACTGCTTTTAAATGAAAATTATAAATATGTATTTTTGAAAGTCATTCTGCAGATAACTTGGACTAGACTCGGAAACAGATTTTTTGTCAAACTTCAGTTCTGTCCTTTGCAGCCCATGTGCAGGTACGTCTGCACAGCTCGGTGGGGCTCTTGCCGAGGCAGGAATTCACCCTTTCCCCAGCGAGGGCTGGGCTCTGCTGCTCAGACAACCCAGATTTGCACTGAGCATCCACATCCCAAACAGCACATGGAGCTGCCATGGCCATCAGTACCCTGAAATGTCAGTGACTACACTGATAGTTAAGGGGAAAAGGCTTCACACTGAAAGAGAGCAGGTTTGGATTGCATATTAGGAAAAGATTCTTTACTGTGAGAGTGATGAGGCCCTGGCACAGGTTGCCCAGAGAAGTTGTGGGTGCCCCATCCCTGGAAGTGTTCAAGGCCGGGCTGGATGGAACAACCTGCTCTACTGGAAGGTGTCCCTGCTCTTGGCACAGGGGCTGGAACAACATGATCTTTAAGGTCCCTTTCAATTCCACAATTCTATAATTTGTATTTTATTCTTTATCTCTGCAGCCTTGTTGCAGAAATACTTGGACAACTATGACCTTAGCATAAAAGTTATCTATATCCTGGGCACGCTGGGCTTTTCCCTTGGCACTGCAGTGATGGCCATGTTCCCCAACGTGTATGTCACCATGATAATGATCAGCACGATGGGAATCGTCTCCATGAGCATCTCCTACTGCCCCTATGCACTTCTGGGACAATACCATGAGATTAAGCAGGTATGTGAAATATTTGGAGTATTTCAAGCAAGGCAGAGCATTCTTGTTTCTCTGAAGATCATGGTGGCAAAATGGATTTATTAAATCCCATTATTGGAGGTATCTGCTTTGTTGGGATGTGGGCCAAAGCTGGAGCAGATAGTAAAAAGCAGGAGCTGGTACTGAAATCAGATCGACTGGCATCGAGTTGGCTCAGGAGGGTTCATGATTGCTTTACCCTATGCTGAGGTATAAAAGGACTTGAGTGCATGTGCAGATGAAGAGAGATTAAATTATTACTGGAGTATTTACTGTGTCCAGAGTTGTTACAACTGCCGTGGATGTGGCACTTTAGCGTTAGGCAAGTTTTTCAGTCTTAAATATTGAGGTGAGTCTGGAAATGCAGCTGTAATCTCAGGGAAACATAAAGCACACTGATTCTGCTGGAAACAAGGACAGCTGGATTTCTTTTTTACCACCATTCCATCTGGATTGCAAATTACAGGAAGATCATTGGGATTGGGATTCTGTCGAATGTTTCATGTATTTTTTTTTTTTTGCAAAACCTAATCTTGGAGCTGCTTTGTGCTAAAAGTGACCCAGTAAATACCTGCCTGGTGCTGCAAGATGAGGAGGCTGTTGATGGGTAGATGAGTAGGCTGTTGCTCTGGAGTTGTATCCTGGTGATGCACAAGGACAACGTAAAGTTGAGCACAGGGCTGAGAATTTCGAAGGTTATGATGTTGAAGTATTTGATTTCACCCTTTGTTTTACCTCCCCTAACACATTTCTTGCCTTTTCCCCCAGTACGTCCACCACAGCCCCGGGAACTCGAAGCGAGGGTTCGGCATAGACTGCGCCATCCTGTCGTGCCAGGTTTACATCTCCCAGATCCTCGTGGCCTCCGCGCTTGGTGGTGTGGTGGACGCGGTCGGCACGGTCAAAGTCATCCCCATGGTGGCTTCAGTGGGGTCCTTCCTGGGGTTTCTGACAGCCACCTTCTTGGTGATCTACCCCGAAGTCAATGAGGAGCCAAAGGAAGAGCAGAAGGGCCTGGGCCCTCCGGAGGGAGCCGAGGGCAGCGGGGCAGGTGCGGAGAAGCCGACGGTGCTGAAGCTCTCGCGCAAAGGAGCCACCGAGGCAGAGCCAGAGGGCGAGTCGGCCGTGTGAGCCCGTCACTCACTGCTCACCTACATTCCAAGGAGCGCAGGTGCAGGATCGAGAACTTTCGTTGGGTCGTTGGGTTTTTGGTTTTTGGTTGGTTGGGTTTTTTTCCAGGAAAAAAACGAATTAGGACCTTCACTACTTGTAGCTGAAATCTGCAGAAGAAAAGGCATTTTTGTGTAAAAGTGTAAATGAAATTCCATAGTCCTTCCTCTAGGTTTGAGCGGGTCGCTCGGATGCTGATTGCTTTCTCTACAACTCAGAAACGTCATTTCTGAACACTTTTTTATTAAGAATACATTTAGATTTCGGATAAGTTTTATTAATCTGCATGAGACTCACAGTGTATACAATTAGCAGTTAGAGAAAATGAAGTTTGGGGCTGTTTTTAAACTAACGGGAAATGGAAGCGATCTCCACCAATAGTCTCTTGCCATTTTTTGTCTGAACATTTCAGATTTCACTAATGTCGCACCCGAATCAAATGCTTAGGCAACAATCAGTTTCTTTCAGGAGCATGATATTACTGGTCTGACAGCTATGTTAATTTTAGATTCATGTTTCAGTTAGTGCAGTTACTGCAGAATCCTTTGATTTGCAATTTATTTTCAAGCGAAACAAAAGCAATTCCTGAAGTTTCTGAGAAACTGTCATGAGTTCTTTTAGTCATACTGCTCACAACCACTCGCAGGTCTGCTGCTCATCAGGAGGGGGTGACACTGGGTGCTGGGTGTCAGCCCTAGAAGGAAGGAGCAGCAGCTGGGAGGGGTGACCAGCACTCACAGGCTCTTTTATCACAAGTGCTGTAGTTTATGAATGTCGTTGGAATACGCTGTGACAATATTTTAGCTGGGAGTTTTACGTGCTGGTGAACTCGGGGTGGGGTTTCTTGGCGTTTAAACCTGATCATCTCTGGATGAAGCTGCCGTGGAGAAAGAGCATCTCTGGGGTCAGCTTCATGGGCCGGGGCGTGCGGATTCTCTTCCATAGGGAAAGGAAGACGTTGATTAATTGCACTTTTTATGATCCTTTAACCTCCTGGCTGGGAGCGCCACAGCCGAGGTGAAGGCACGGGGTCAGTACAAGGTGAGCCCAGGGCCTACCTCTGTCACTTTATGGCATAGTCTGGGTGTGTAAAAATCTCTGTCAGAAACAGTCTTTTAGGCCTTAAAATTCAAGTGTTGCTGTTCCAGTCGATGTGTTGGAGGAATTGTGGGCTGGAGCTCTCCTGAGCTGCTGTCCCAGTGTCATCAGCACATCCTCCATTCCCCCTTCCGTGGTTCAGGACCCAGGGGCAGTGCAAAGAATTCTTCTGGGAGGAGCTTGGAAGAGTTGTGCTAATCTGATTCCAAACAGGTCCTCTGTAAGATGAGTTTGTGATGCTCTGGGCTCATCCTGGTGTGGGCCTAGGGCTGCTGTCAGTCCATGTGCTGGACAGACACATCACAGAGCGCTGGGAGATTCCTGCTGCCTCAAACTCCTCCTGCTCCAAGACTTTGAGATGCTGTATCAGTCATGCTGCAACCCCGGTGCTCCGCCGAAGAAGCCCCATTTCAAAATGCAAAGCAGTTTTTAATGCATTACTTGAATTGTCAGTGTGTTTGAGAAGTGGGTGTTTGGGTGCATTTGAAGGCCAGCGTCCTTGCCAAATTCCTGGTGGCATCCATGGATTCCTCAGCTGAAGGCTCCCAGTCGGCATCAATGGCCTGTGCCATCAAGGGTGACGATGCTGTCAGGCTGTGGCATCACAGAGCACTGAAGTACATGGAATCACACGGGACTGTGGGGCTAGTCTTTTTCCAGGTATCTTGAGAAGGTCTTTTTTTCCTTTAAGGTGAATATTTTTTATTTAGGACACATACTGTGAACTGTGTTCAGCCAGGGCAACGATACTACTGAGGAGTGTGAGACCTTCCTGAAGGGCTCCATTGTGAGGAATCCTTTAAGTGAACTTCTGCCATGAATTTGATCATCTCAGTTGCATTTAATATATCCTGGTGATGTTCTCTGTCACACAGGCAAGTGTTGTGTTTCACCCCAGAACTGGCGTTCGTGTGAGTTACACTTTTCAAAGTGGCTTTAATGTCTTAGTTTTGAAGCATCTTGAAGATTCTGCTTTCTGTTAAATGCCCTCTGTCAAGTACTTCTCATTTTAATCTCTGTTGGTGGAAAGGTTCTTCAGTTTAAAAACCTGCATCTTCTGACCGGCGCCAGCCATACCCTTTTCCCAGGATTTCCATGGGATCAGGATGGACCAGAATCCTCATTCCTCCACATTTCACCTTCTAAGCCAAGCTCTCTTTCAGTGCACTGACCAAGGAGCTGCAGAGAGGGAGGAGAGGTTGAAGCTCCCTTTGCCTTCACACCCAGCAGACGGAACATGAAACCACTCACGTTCATTGAGCCTTCTCAGCCAGGGAAGGGCGAGGAGGGAGGAAGAACCTTTCAAATGATGTTTCCTACCCAGAGGTTCCAAGCAAAGGTAGGGCAGGTCCAGCTTTGTCCTGGGCAGTGTTTGGGGCAGCCTCATTGCTGAAAACTGGATGTCAAAATCCACCTCTGGAGCTGTTTGTGGGGCTGGTAACGCTAGAATATGCGGCTGCTGTGGCAGGAAGCTGATTTCACTCCCCAGTAAGGGCAAAGGAAACAATTATTCCTTGAAAACATGCTGAAGTATTTGCAGTGTGGCCAGAAGAATTAACCTGGGGAGCCCCAGCCAAAGCATCTCCTCCTGTTCCTGGGCCAGCCTGGGAAACCTCCACACCACCTTCACCTGCCCAGGGTTCCTGAGGGCTTTTCCTTGGATTTCAGTGTTCTTTCTCACCCCAGCATTTCTCAGGGTAGAGAGGGCAACCATTTATTTCTTCATCTGTCCCTTTTGATACAGAAATTATTTCATTTTTTGCCACAATTAAAGGTAAAATAGTACAAATTGAAGTCTTTATTGCAGAAGCTGTGGGAAGAGAGATTTGAAGTGGCTTTTTTTGTTGTTGTTCCTGGTGACAACAATCCTAATTTTCTGTTTGTGGTATTACTGTCTAGTCAAAGTCATCCCCTTGGACCTTCACTGCAGTAGGGCAAGGCTTGATGGTTTATGTGTTGCTTGATACTTTAATCAATCTGAACCTGTTGTGCTGCAGTGGCACTGTTTGTGTCCCAGTCTTGGGGGCCATGGCCCATCAGCTGCACGTCTGGAGATGTTCCATGCGGGAGCAGAGAAGCTTTAACTTTCACCCCTCAGAAAGGCAGAGCCCTGTTGGGTTATTCCAAGAGTCCAGTCAGATCTGTGCTGCAAGTGGATGGCAATTTCAGACTCCAGAAGCAATAATTTTTTAGGAATGTTTCTCTTCCTGCTGGTTTGATGACTTTATAGAGATTAATTGCCTAAATAGCCTTTTAATAACGTGAGTCTGGTGGTTTGCTGGCACTGGCTGTGAGCAGTTACGGAGCCACTGGGGTTGTTCATCATCAGGAGGGAGGGAGCCAGTGAAGCCAGAGGAGGTTTGTGCTCTGTGAAACACACCCTGTCCTTTTCCCTTTCCTTGGAGCCTTTTTCCAGGCTCTGAAATATTCCCAGTGTGTCGGGCTGACAAGGAGGTGGCTGCAGATTCCTGGCATTCTTGCCTTCGGATGGTGGCACACAGACCCTGGGGTGGAACAGCATGTGTGGGGTTCTCCACAGGGGCCAGGGCTGAGTCCTTCTTATCTCCCATCTCATCTGAATCCCCCAGCACTTGGAATGGCAGTGGCAACAATGGTGCTTATTGGCAGGTACCTCATCAAAACCTGGTCCCATCCTTAGGGACGGGTCCCCCAGGGTAAGTTTGGGTTCCTCCAGCAGGATATTCCTGGCTGCCAGGTCTCACAGCCATGCAGGTTTGAGGTCACTTTTAGCAGTAAAGGTGAAGAAAGTCACAGTTTGTCCCTGGGAGAGCTGCACCCACACCTGGGCAGGAGGGAAGTGCAGGGAGGGCAGGTGCCTTCCTGGAGTCCCTGAGTCATAGTCCAGTCACTGAGATTTGGGGTTTTTGAAGGGGGGTGTGTGTCTGTACCTGTGTCTGTGCACTTACAGACACGCTGCTCAGCCAAAACACCTCTGGGGGTTGTGTGCTCCCTGTCACACCTCCACAGTGTTTCCACCTGAGTTCTTCCAGGTTTCCCCTCATCCTAGTCCAATACCAGGTGAGCTCAGCTATAAATATGTATCCTATTGAAATGAACAAGTAAACTCCTGCATGATATTCCAAGCACATGTAGCAGCTTCGGCATCTGAAGTATCTGTTGTGAAAGAGAAGTTGGTTTTCTTTGCAGCTGTTTTGTCCTCATTTCCTTTGAATAGGCCAAATAAATGTAACGGACACCAAATGTTGCACAGAAATGTTATTAATGACTGTGTGGAAGAAATACCAAATTTTATTTTTTCCTTTATGGTTCCAGAGAGTCCTTTAGCTGTTTTCCTTCCTTAAATGACAAAGCTGAACGTTTGTAAAGCGCGTCAAAAGAAATGGTCATTTGGAAAAAAGGGGAGCTACCCAAAGTCTTCTGTTTGTCATGTTGCATCCAAAGGAGCTGCAGAAGCTCAGATACCAACTGGCCTTTGATTCCCAGGCTCAGCAGTCCAGAAGTTGCCTTAGAAAACAACAAAAAGGCTCAATTCCTACTCCTATTCGCACCCACCGATCTGCTCATTAGGGTGCTCTGGGTATTCCTGTCATTTAAATTAAAATCACCTCCTGGGAATCGACTGGGTTTGGTTCCTCCTCCTGAGCAGCCCTGAATCCCAACCTCCCCTTCCCTGCCCCAGGGAGGGCGAGGGGTGTCCAGGAGGGGCAAATACACTCCCCCCAAAAGAAAGCATCTCCTAAAATTAAAGGGCTTTTGAGGCCCTTGTGACCTCCTAAAATTTTAGGGAGAACCCAGGACCTGGGTCAATTTGACATGCTCTGGCATATTTATCCTTAAATTTGGAAGTTGGGGGTGAAGCTCTGGGAGTGTTTAACCAAACTCAGCATCACCTTATTTACTCTGGACCTTCTCAGTCGTCAGCAACAGCCGAATTGTAACAAATAACCCCAAAATCCAGACTTTCGTCTCAACGAATTGGCAGCTTTGAATTTGTTTCTCCTGATGTAACATGAACACTAAGCCCTTTTCGGTAGCCAAATGACCAGCTTATTTTAAATGCCTCATATTCCTAGAAAGCTGCATATAGGCATCTCATAGCGGGGAAAAAGAAAAAAAATTAAAAAAAAAAAAATTAAAAAAAAGAGAATATTTAGTTCCTTTGTGAACTGGCCATATGACAACTACTTTTTTATCAACTTATTAAGTTGGGGCACTATAATAGCTCTTGCTGAGTTTAGCAATGTTTATAAGCATGTGTTAAACACATAATGTTGTTTTATGAGGAAAAAGGGATAAAGAAAAGTGATGTCACAGTTGAATGTTTGAGTGCGTAGACGGCATAACGTATGTATGATTTTTATTTCTACACTGTTGAGCTTATTTTCTGTTTTAAGGTTAAAAAAAAAGATTTGTTGCATGAGAACTGTTTTATTGTGTTCTGCACTTTCTGTTCTTTTTGTATAATCTTGATTTTTTTTGTTTTTCCATTTATGCATAGAAAAGAAAAAAAAATCAGTTTAGAAATACTCTACTCCACGAGACGTTGTGTTCGATCCGCTGTTCCGAAGGGCAATCTCAATAAACATTTCAGTACGAGGTGGTGGCTCCTGTCCCTGTGGGCTCTGCAGGGGAGGGGAGGAGGAGGAGGACACCTGGTCCCTGAGCTGGGCAAGGCAGGGGACGCTCACCTGCACCCCAGAGCTTCACTAATGGTTCCAAAAACGCCCCTGCCCAGCAGAGAAACACTTCACAAATGCTTGGGGAACTCACCTGGTGCTCTGGGGCTCAGGTGGAACACAGGAGGGAGCACAGGGGAGAAGCAAAGCAGGGATACCTGGGACAGGTGTGTGTCCCCAGGGTCAATTCCATCAATTTGGGGAGTTATGTCCTAATTTTGGGAGTCAATTCCCTGATTTTCAGGATCAATTCCATCAACTTTGGGAATCAATTCCCTCTTTTTGGGAGTCAAACCCCTTATTTTCAGGGTCCAACCCCTCATTTTCAGGGCCAATCCCCTCCCCCCAAGCCATTCCCACCTGGACTAACCCTGGGAACACCTCAAGTTCCTTCCCAACCTTTCCCTCCCCTTGGGACGTTTCTCCTTCAGCATTCCTGGCACAGCAGTTACATAGCAAAAGCACAACAGAGCATCAGTAGAGTGTTTAACATTCTGGAATTGATAAAAACCCTAAAAAAGTCCCAGTTGGGGTCCCCATCACAGGAGAAAAAGCTGTGCCTGCAGGTTCATCCCCACAGCTGGAATGCTGGAGCAAAGCTGAGATGGTCAGTGAGCACAAATGAACCAGCTGAGAAGGCAAAACCAGGTTTAAAAGGTCTGTGAGGAAGAAAAATCAATGAAAGCAGAGACAGTGGGTGCAACTGGTTCATCTCTGCAGCCACAGAAAGCTCATTAACAGCCCCTCTGTGTCTCTGCAGAGAAATCTTTGAACTCAGCATGTAATTCCTGTCACCCCCCGAGCCAGAAAGCTCCAGGGGAGGGGAGAGGGAACCTGGAAGTCACAGATGGAGGCCCAAAGAGGAACACACTACAGCAGAAGCTGCTTCAGAAAGGACAGACTAAAAACAGGCAATTTTTCTTCACAGCAAACACAGGGGATGCAAGTCAGAACTAAAATCATCATTCTTGTGTATTGAGTTACACAGGAAAAAGAACAAAGCACAGATGCCAGGGTATCAATATAGTGTTTAATATTCTTAAAGTCATAAAAAAGCCCTAAAAAAGTAAAATTTCAGGTTCCCCACAAACAATAAAAATTTTTATCAGCAGAAATATTACACACAGTACTTTTCCAATCATTTACCCTTCTATTAGCCCTACCCTGGTTTGTATTTATTAAAAAAAGTAGCAGCCCACTTTGTCCTTCTATTTACAGTATTTTAAACACTGATTTCCACTTAGCACTGGTGCAGATAAAACTATTTATATGTCTTTATTGTTTTACGTGTCAGCAGTGGAAAGACCCCTGTGCAGCAGGCAGGGATCAGGGAATGCTACCCTGGAGACTCCCCTGGGATGCAGCCTGGAGGTGCTCACTGCAGGGATGGAGGAGGAGTTTGAGGACCTGCAGAACCTAAAAATGAAGCATTTCTACCCAAAATAACAGCAGCTCCTCCAGGTGCAAAAGCAGGGGCTGAAGGCAGTAGGGGCAGAGGTTGGTCTGTACAGGGACTGAGGTGCTTCAAAAAGCAAATAGATACAGGAATTAAATAAATTAATACCCAGTTTCACAAACTTTTACAAATGCCAAGTGCCGAGCGTTGCTTTTCCAGGAGAAACAAGTTTAAAAGGTAAAGCAGCCACTGAAAATATCCCAGGATCCTGTTCCAGCTGCAGAGCTCTCAGTGCTGTTGCAGAGCCCATTAGTGTCTGCATTTGAAAAGAAAACACCCCAAAAATCCCACTGAGGGTCAGGGATGCTCTTTTGCCAGCTCCTGCTCCAAGCCCAGCACAGACAGCAGTTCCGCAAGTCCCACAAATGCACGTGGGTTTCCCCTTCCATTCCCAGCCATGACAGGCTGCACACACAGTATCCAATCCAGGTTTCAGGTGACCCTGCACTGCCCAGAGGGAGTTCCCAAGGAATTCCTGGGGTGGCTCTGGCATTCCCAACATGACCTGCACCAGGCAGTCTGGCCTGGGACCCAGCCCTTCACACACCTCGTGTCCAGTCTGAAGCCAGGGAAACCCTGCTCACATTCCATTCCTTTACCAGGAGCAGACCCAGGTGTGAGAGGACATTCCTTCCACCCCCATTTTCTCTAGCCGTGCAGGGAATGAAGTAACTCAATAAACACACGACAGCAACACTGGCAGGTGGTTGCAGTGGATGCAAATCGCTGGAGTGAACACAGCCCGAGGTCTTCACCTTTTCCCAGCCCAGGCAGACACACTTGGAACAGCGTGTCTATCCAGCTTTCCAAATGGCAATCTTCCCTTCCTCCTTGCCCGAGCCACTGAGGACGTACCTGTCCTCGGCCGAGCACAGCGCCCGCACCGCGCCCGCGTGCCCGACCAGCTCCTTCTCCACGCTCCTCCTCTCAGCATCCACCACGTAGATCTTCCCTTGGCTCTTGCCCTGCAGCCTCCCACTGCTGCCAACCCACAGCTGGGGAACAGAACAAACCCACAGTCATTCCCACTGGGACACGGGTGAGGAGGTTTCTCTGGAGTGTTGGGACCCTGAGGGTTCTACCATGGAAAAGGGAAACTCTGGACATTTCCTCACAACTATATAAAAGGGGGTTTGGCCACCACTGCTCCTGCCCCGCCCAGGTCTCCTCAGCTGCTGTGGCTCCTGGTAGGTGTCTCTGCTCCCCTCATGTTCCCCCAGCTCAGGAAATGCCCCTGTGCCAGCACGGGGGCTGCTCACACCCTGAACCTGCCCATGGGGAAGCACAGCTACAGTCATTTGCACAGGCCCACAGTGGCATGGACATGAGAGGCCAAGGGAGGAAGCTGTTGGCTCCTTTGGTCTCTCCTGAATTAGGAATGTGGTAACTAACCAAGGAAAAGGTCATGTACAAAACAGGCAAATTAGTTGGCATTTATTATCTGTCTATTAACCTTTCTTCAAGGCTTAGTCTGAGGAGCCCTGAGATGAAATATCAAAGGATGTAAACTTTCAGTTTCTACAGTTCCCAGAAATGTCAATGGCTAATAAATGTCAATGCATTTAATTACTGATGAGGCTTTTAGCTTGACATACACTCTGGGGTACACCTGTAACAGCCAGTTGTGCTGGGCAGGCATAAACTTCCCTGATTTCAAAGAGGAATCAACATTCCAAACCAGCACAGCCACACAAACATCCAGTATGGAAGCAATGACAGTCCATGAGAGCTGCAAGCAAATGAAACATCAGCAAAGAAATCCACAACAGGTAAAACCAGCCCAAATGTGTCTCACCTGATTTTTAACTCTTATCATACAAGTAATCTCAGAGCAATCTTGAAGATGGACCTTTTGAGGGGTACTTGAAAGGTCTCTGGTGTTCCAGATGTACAGATCACTGCTCCCTGAGTAAGATGCCCACACTTCATCTCTCTAAAGCACAGAAAGACACGTTTGACATGAGCACTGCTGACAGGAAATAGGTTGCAATGACCAGGGCTTGGAAAGCCACGTGGCCCTGCTTCCTTTAAACCCTTTTCGCAGTGGAATACCTCTGGAAAGAGCTGGAAGCTGAGGAAACAGGAACACGCACCCTCCTGGTGACACTCGATTTTCATCTGCAGCTGAAACTCATGAGCTGACACTGCCAGAATGCAACTGCTGGTACCTTCAATATTAAAGACAAGGAGTTAGTAACAGAGGTGCCTGCTTCTTTCATCTTTACAAAACATGGAGAGAAAAGGCTAAATAAAATAGATGCATCTAACAACTGTCTTGTTGCTTTATCCAAAGATGTGGGGTTTTTTTTTCCTAATTATTTGAGGAATGGACTTACAGCACCACAGTCGGTCATTATGCAGCTTGATAGAGGTGAGATTTTGGCAGGGCAGCTGAAAGACACGGTTCACTTTGAGAGTGCTGGTGTTCCAAGCAATCACTGTCCCATCCAAACTGCTGGAGTATGCTTCACTGTTGGCAGGGATTAAAAAATAATGACAATATTAGGCATTCATGTTCAGGAAAGGGTGCACACACAGAAGAGACTTACTTGCAAAATAAATGATTTTACAGCAAGCCAAACTAATGGTCATATTTTAATTCTTCTTAAGATTATCCTTTACAAACTCTGCATTGCTGGAAACACTGTGGGCTCACTCAGAGCACGTGTTACTACATGCATGAGGAGCTGATTACAACAAAACAGTGCCTATAATTTTCCTGAACATTGTTGCCTGATGGGTTTTTTTCTCTTGAGTTAGGATAAAAATATCTCAAAACTGTTTTTCTTTGCTACTGCACCTGAGAAAACAAATTATACTGTCTCTTTTCTTTTTACCTTTAATATTTGTTGCCTTAGGATGAGGAAACCTTTTTGAGAAGGTTCCAAGAACACCTAAACAAATTCTTCCTGAAGCCCAGTTACACCTGCTGCACCCCTGGCTGACTGACCACTGTGTCTGACCTTGGAGTTGCCATTCCCATGGGAAGACAGCAGCTTAAGGCCTCCAGCCAACACTCTTCCCAGTGATACCAAAAGATCAAAAGCATTTTGCCTGAACAGAACAATAAATGTGTTATTTCTTTTACAAACAGGCAGGAAAAATCCAGAAGCCTGCTGTAAACATCTGGTCAATGATATGCTCAAAGCAAAAGTGAAGGTCTTTAAACTGCACCTGTACTGATTCATCACTGGACACTGCCAATTCCTGGCTGCTCTCATCCTTGTCCAAAAGAGCATTCTTTTATCCCCTTTGTTCCAAACTACATAGTGCTCTTTATTTAAAATGGAAATTCCTAGCTGACCATATAAAATATGGGAGCTACAAAAATGGGCTAAATGAAGGTTTATGTGAGCAGAGTAAGCCCTCCCATTTCAAACAATAAATTCTTTCAACATCCAGGAAAACCAAATTGGATCTACCTGGGTATTCCATTCTTGTTCTCCACAACGATGTCTGTAACATCAGAGCGGTGATCATTCAGTTGCTTATTACAGGACATGCTGTGGGTGTTGATTATATAAATAATGGAGTCCTGAGACCCAATCCACACTTGACTCTGTTCCACCATGACCATGCAAGTCTGGGAGAAAAGGCAGGGTTAAACAAGGTCTAGAAGAACACCACTCTTTAATATAACATGGCAAAAGGCTGTATTCAGATGTTACAGTTTTCTGGTGATCACAGTAAGATCAAGACCTGGCTCTCCAATGTTCTGTCCTTTGCTCTGCTCTGTAAATAATGAGAGGACAGATCTCTGCTGAGCTTATCCTTCAGTAAACAGGATTAATAACTGATCTTGGGAACTGACCCAAAGTGTTTCCTGGCCCAAACCGAGTAAAAGTTACAAAGGGTGTCAGGGGAACCACAGAGGTTAGTGTGCTTCTCTGAGCTGGAAGTGAACCATACTTCCTACTTTAGTTAGTGTCTAAGAAATTACTGTCTCCTCTACCATCTCTGGGATATCCTTCCCTCAGTCACAAATATCTCCCTCTAGAGTCCATCAGTTGCAATTTTCTATTTCTTGAGGACTGGTCAGCATCCAACTCCTCTCCTGGAATTCCATCTTTCCTCTACCCAGCACTTCACCATCAGCTTTACCCCTCCCTTTTTGACTCTCCCCCACACTCATCCCCAGCAGTGTGTTTTCTCTTTCACACAAATCACAGATCCAATCCCTTTTCCTGTGTGGTCTCTCTGCTGTGTGCTTTTCACTCAGGCTGCACTCCTGGTTCAGATCCCACTTTCCTCAGGAGTATTCTTCCAGGTGGTCTTCAACAAGCAACTTGCCTGCTGGTTGAGCCACCTTCTTTTAGCTCTGTCTCTCTCAATATCATCTACTTGATTATCTTATACCTTTCCCCAATTTTCAGGTCTTCAGTATGGGTGAATTTTTATCTATTTTTAGGATTCCCGTTCTCATCTTCTCTTCATATTCTTCCTCTTCAACTCTTTCAAACCTGTCTTCCTGCCCCAAGAACCCATCAGGCCCTCCCAAATCCAATTCATCACTTCTCACAAGTTGACCTGTGTTATTACGAATCCATTCCCTCCTTTCTCCTTTCCTCAAAAATCTGCACCTTTCCAAGTTAACTGAAGCCCAGACAAGTCATCAGCTTTTAAGGAACGATGTGATTCAGGGTCACACAGGCCACAATGCAGGAACTGTGACACCCCTGCCAGCCTTACCAGTTTAGAGCGGCCCATTTTGAAGCAGTGCTGTTGGATGGACCAGGTAGAGGCATCAAAGACCACCACCCTGCCCTCATTCAAAGCACACCAGAGTTTTGGGTGAGCATTGCCAAGTCTTTCTGAAGGGTCAAGATGCCCTAGAAATGAAGCAGAGAACATGAGAGACGTAAAAGAAAACGAAGTGGTTTTGGAGACCTGCAGGAAAACCGTTATTAGGCAGAAACACATCTGTGTTCTGGAACTGACATCACCAGGTATTGACTGACACAGTTCACACAATAAATTTGTGCTCGTTCTCATCTATTTTTTGAGTTCACCCAGTGATTTAATCTTACACTCCAAAGTCATTCAGAGCAGAGATAATCTCTTTCATTGATGCCTAAGTGCTGAGCTAACTGGGACTGCAGGAAGGCTATTTTAAGCCCTGTGAAATACAGCTAATAAATCCACTCTCTCTGCTCCATTAGAGCTCCTCTTAGAAGCCTCATACTATGAAGAGAGAAAATCCCCACTGAATCCAACTCCACACTACTCCTTGCACTGTGGTTCAACCAAACCCCCCCACATGAATCTGCTGAAGAATAAAAACATAACAATGAATACTGATCAGTGGTGGAGCATCATCCGCCCCAGCTCAGTGAGGCAGAAGTCTTAATGAGAAATCAGCACATTAATCCAGAAATGAAGTCTGTAATAAGGCACATACACACAGGAAGACAAATTAAGACTGTGAAAACTATGCCTTGGAGTATTTTAATGAGCAATACTGCTGTTCTTTTGTAATGATTTTCTGGTTTAGTATTCAACACACAAGCAAAGCATGTCAGAGTGTGAACAATCAGGCAGGCACAATGCCAGGTGTCGTGAGATAACGTGCTTTATGGGCTAATTAGAGCTGGGCCAACCCGAGGAGAGCAATACATCACCTCACCTGGAGTATAGAGCAAGACATCTATTGCCTGTGGAAATGTCTCACCAGCTGAGGGGTTGATCTTGTGCTTTAATGTCTCTGAAGTTGTTTTGGGGACCATCATAGGCACTAAAATAGATTTTTACCAGGTCATGAAATGCACATATGCCTGAAATAGATCTATAATTCTTATTCTGCACTATTTATTCACATTCCTCACTTTTCTTCCCCTCTAGCTGACTAGTAGAGCCCAAACACCACTTGTATGAATTCTGGTAGCAGAGGCATCCACCACCCAAGGAGGTGAAAAAAACAAGACAAAAACACAGCAGCCAACATGGACACAGAAAATTCCAATGCATAGAAGCAAAAAAAAAAAACCCCACAAACCAAAGCCAAACCAAACAATAAAGCCTAAACTTTCTATTAATACTATTTAAGAAACTGCATATGTGAAAGTCCAATCAAGCCAATGTCTTTTTGTATTTCTGCCCATAACCAGCTTGAAAAACAGAATATAAACAGAGAGAGCAGAGACAGATGATGCAACAGCAGCAGAGCATTTCTACATGACTGACCTTCATTTTTCATCCTGTCAAAATAAGACAGTTTAGAGGCTGCATAGATGCTTTTGGAGGACTGCAGGGCACCAACCACAGCATCCATCAGGAGAACATTTGTCAGTGCTTGCTGAATATACTGAGGATCCTAAAGACAAAAGCCTCACTGTAGTTTATCTGCTCTCATTATTCTTAGCAGTCTTCATGCTCAACCATCACAATATGCCTGTCATGCTGAGCACAGGCCCCAGCCAGTTGCTGCCCTGCAGCCCAATTCAGGCCACTTGCTGTCAGACCCCACTGCCCCATCCCATGGGCCACTCCTAAGCCAGGTCATGGAGCAGGGAGCCAGGAGCCAGAGTCAATTCATTACACTGAGGGAACACCTCAGATCCAGCACCATCTTGATACAGAACATGCAAATAAAACCAAAGGAAAACATTCAGCAGACACAAGATGGACACCCATCTTCAAGCTGGGTCTTTCTTCATGGGAGAGAAGTACTATGAAATTCTAAGATTAGTGCATGAATTATTTAGAATAGAGACAGAAACCACACACTTCGTATTTATTTGGTTATAAATTCCTGTTTATACCTTGTGATCATCTGCCATTTTCTTTCCAGCCCACATTTCTTTCACTATCAGGTACCAAAGATCACACTCTGTTTTAAGGTTGGCTTCAAAGACTTCTCTTTTGGATAATGTTTTAATCCTCAGAGTAGGTATTCTCAATAGAAGGAAAGCTACGGTCGTGCTCTTGACATCCTGGAAAGGTATGGAAAAGAGAAAGCAAGGGGGATGTACCCTGCAATCACACACAAGGTGCAGCACTCAGCCTACAGGGCAGCTGTCTCTAGTTACAGCTAATTATTTCAATTGTCCATACCCATCATTCAGCAGAGATGGTTTTATGAAAATATAAGCCCTAAACAACATCACACAGAGTTTGTGGATACAAGCTGACCCACTGGCACCTCAGTCACAGGAGCACATTGAATGTTCATGTTATTAAACTTCTTTACTCCAGACCCCACATGCTGCACTGCACATTTCTCAGATCTACAGGTTATGACAGCTTTATTTTTGGTCCAAACCCCCAGAATTTTATCTAATCACTCATATATTCCTGACTTCAGCTGTGTTTCCTACCCTGCTTACTGCAGCTTTGCATTGAGAGACAGATCATTCTGCAGAAAGGAACATGGCCAATACCCACAGGCATGCCAGAGAAGGGGAAGTTGATGCCCACCTCTATATCCCTGAAAGCAGCAATGTGGACATAGCCAGGCTGTCCTCCTTCAGTCAGCAGGAACAGGCGCTTCTGGGTCAGGGCTATTTTCCCCACACCACAGTTGGTTTTAACTGAGCAGGATAACTTGTAGACACATTCATTTTTATCCAGGTGCTCTATCACTGCTGGGGGCAGGTTCACCTCCTGAGCTTCTGCTTCAGTTTCTTTCCAGTAGTTGTAGAAGTCTCTGAATGTTTCGGGATCGATTTGTTTCTGCTGTCCTAAAATAATGTTTAAAACCCCTTTACTGTGAGAAACTATTATACAGATTTACACAGAAAGATGGTTTCAAAAAAGCTTTCAAATTGTGCCTCTTTATTGTGCATGCAACTCTAGACATTCTAGAAGTAAAATTATCCTAATTAAATAAAATTGTCCATAAATTCTGTAAACTGTTCATGTGAGTCCTTCAAGGGTGCTGGCAGTGGGTGAAGGTGTGGAGGCCCACGAGGGGTGTCTCTCTTTGGTGTGTGACCCTAAACACACTCCCTGAAGGAAGACAAACCACCTCCTGATCCAGCAGCTGCTCATTGAAGGGTCCCCACAACAGGACAGTGACAAACTTGTGAGGCACAGGGGTCTCAGCGATCCTGGGACACTGACAGACTAGTCAAACACTAAGGGTTTGAGTAAAGGTCTCCTTTTCACATGACAGTGCTGAACAGCAATTCAAAAGGAAAACAACAAATCCTACACTCACCCACTGTCAGGGCGTCGAATAACCGGTGGATAGTGTCTATATCCCTGACAATCCCAGATTCCTGGATCCTTTTCACAAAATCATCCAGCTGCATGTGTGTTCTTGGCAACTGGAAATTTTTCACGTGGTCATCTGTTTTCAGAACTTCTCTTTGTTTTTCCATCACTCGGCTTATCAGCCTCTTGAGCTCCGGTTTGCGGTCTGCCTGCAAGCACTCCGAAGGAGGCATAGTCTCCACTATTTTTCTTACAAGATCAGTGGGGAAAATTCTTAAGTCTGTTTTTTCTAGGTTCTGAAAGTCAGAAAGTGCATTTAGTAGTTTCCCTTGCATCAAGTTAATAAGTCCCCGGAGGTAGAAGTACCTTGCCAGCAATGCGGAGTTGTCAGGGGGTGAGGTATTAATGGCTTTGCTGAGGTGGTTGAAGAAGTCTGTGTAGTAGGAGTGAACACACTGGACCATCAGAGGAAAGTGGATTTCTGGAATTTTGAATGTACTGATGGATTTGGAGGGCATCTTCACAGCTAGGAGCAAACACCAAGAGAGTATATTGATTTGGATAAGGAGTAAAAGTGTAAATATCTTCATCATCAGCAACACCAGAAGCAACAAAGAGAATCCCCACCACGACAACCAGAAAAATTACAAATAACAAGGAAAAAGTAAGATTACAGCTGTGCTAGGGACACACACACATTACTATGTCCATTGTCCTTACTACCAGAATATTCCCTAATCTGACAATATCAATTCTGGGAAAGAAATAAGGAAAAAAGGATGAAAACCCCCCCTTCAGTTTCTCCCAAAGTGATAAGAAACAGCGATAAGCTTAAGCCTATGTTTAAATGAAAGGCAGCGAAGAACTGCACACAAGGCAGGTGAGGACAGGGTATGATTACTGACTCAGGAACCAATTCTCCAACACCAATCCCATTGGGACCAATGGCTCTTTTGTGGTCCTGCAAAACTTCCAGCAGGCTCCAGACTGATTGCACATGCCAGGAGCAGCATGGACAGGCCCCAGCTCTCCATGTCCTCCTCCCAGCACTTGATGCCGTTCCTGTGAGATTTTTCCACTAATGTCACCCAAAAAGACAACAGAAAAACCCACTATTTGCTCAACACATTCTTCCCTTACCAACACCTGTTTCTGCTCTCCCGAGGGAGAAGTTCCTGGTGGGGCCCTCTGGCAGTTTGATGTCTTGCAGGTTGGGCAGACTGATCACCATGCGCCGGCTGATCTTCTGCTCCGGTGTCAATCGCTTTGAAGCCATTTTCTCCATGGTCAGCCTCCTCGGGGTGTGGAACATCAAGTCTAGCCTGAGATACATGAAAATTACACAGAACTGGTTTTAGAACTCAGTACACAGACACACTAAATCACTGCTGGATTTTACTTTTTTGTATGATAGTGTCAAATTGGCAATTTCAACAGCCACCTGTTCATATCTCTTACAATAACCTTAACTGAATTACCAATTAGTCATAATCTTATTTATAGATCACCTCATTTCATAGTTATAGTCACAAGGACTTCTGCCACTGATACCAAGAGAAGATTCCAACCCTGAATAAGGAATGAGAAAACTTCACCTGTCCTCTTCAGACTGGGTACTCAGCTCGAGTCGAGCAAAGGCATCCATCTTTCTGTTCAGACGAGCTTTAAGGAAGGAGTGAAACATGTAGGTCTCTAAAACCTGTGAGACACAAAGGGGTTAACTGTGGATCATTTATAAATTACATTTTTATTAGCATGTTTGGCTCATTTTTATTGCCTTTACATATGAAAAATTGAGAACTTCCAATTTAGCAATCACAAACCCCAAAAGACTGGAAAGCTTCAACAGAACACTAAGTCAATTTCCATTCACCTTCTGGGCTTTGGTGAGACTTGCAAATAGTAATCTCAGACTGCCCTCCCATACATGAAACCAAACTAAAATGAGAAATACTGAGCAAGACAAAGTTACAAGTTTAATTATCTTTTCTGCCTAAACAAAGTGTTGATAATATTGTTCATAGCATGGAATAAGAAGTTTGGGGCACTCTGAATTAACTTTATGCCATCACACTGAAGAGACAAGTGAGTCATCTTTTCTCCTGGTAACTCCAAAAATGTTTTCCCTGCTCAGGTAATTATTGTGGTGCCATTCAGAATTTTTTTTTTAAAAAAAATTGCAATCTACCATGTAAAAAGCATCTTCAAAAGCATTAAGATTCCTGATTTTCAGTATTTCTCCAGTAGATGGCATACTTTGCTGGCAATTGTACCTCCAGGAGATGCCAAATTTTAGTCCTTTCTGATTTTTTTTTTTTTAGTTCTCTTAATTTAATTCCAGATACCCCCAGTAACTACTCCAGACTGTGTTATTGTCTAAGATTTACTTGAAAGCAAACCTGCCATTTTACTATTTAGTATTTAAGTGAGTCAAGCACTCAAAGCTCATCTTAAGTATGCACATCTTAGCTTTAAATTAATTTCAAAATTCAATTCATACAATTGCCACCATTTCATTTATAGCATTAGAAATTGCTGCTGAAATGTTTTAATTATTTCTGTTCTTTCTGAGTTTCCAATTAATTTCTCTCCTGAGGACAAATTAATAGGTTCTTTTTAATTTTTTTCTTTTTTGTTTGTTTCTTTTTGAGAATGTTTGCTAGTGCTAGAAGCTTTATCCAAGAAATGCTATTCCCCATTTAGGATTAATCAGGTTGTAACCCTTAAATTGACAGATATTCTGCCAATTTTGGCAACTACCACAATTAAAATTTCCTTTACACACTGACATCTCCTTTAAACAGAGGTTTAGAAATTTCTAAGGTATGTTTCAAGTAGGCAACAAAAAAGGTGTTCTAAACCACAGCTGATTCATGTTAATGATCAGATCTTTTTGCCAGGAATAAAACAGTTACTCCAGAGAGCCAACTGCCAAATTCTGGCAGCAAAGGAATCCTCTGCAACTTTCCCATTCCCCCATGGAACATCATTAAAAGCAAATGTAAAGTGGCAGATGTATTTCCTTACACTCCTTGTTAAACCTTTGCTTTGACCCACTGGTTTGTTAAACAAGCTACAGTATCACCAAAAAGAGGGAAGAAACACTAATATTTTATTTTTTGAGAAGCTTAAATAACAGCACAACATGTCCTGTTGTTGGTTACAGTAAGAAGCTGCTTAGCAAAGCACAGACTTGCTGAAAGGAGTCTGGGCCAGTCAGTCTGGCCAAATGCCTGTGCTTAAAATACAGTTTACACGTAGCTTTACTGACCATCTGCCACAGGATAATCCCACCCCCAAGGAATTATTTCATTTGCTCTGGAACTACATAGTACCCTGCTCTCCAAAACAGTGTCTACTATTTCATCTGTTTGTAGCACATAAATTTGGTAAAGCACTCTGTTAAAGCTGCTGGTTCAACATCACCACATAGACCAAACTGTGACCATTCTGTCAATATTTGGCACTAATTCTAAAATACAGATTTATTAGTAACAGAGAACCACAACACTGAATTTACCTTTTTGTAAAATGGCTGGTCTCTTATTGCCCTTGTTTTCAGAAATTCTTCACTGTTAAACACTCTGTGTTCATAATTTAGATGGTCTTTTACCTCCCTGGAGACAAAAATAAATAATTAAACTGATAAATCTGCTTGGAGATTTGTAAGCAAGTTGTACTTTTGCAGCCCACTTCAAATCTGGTATTACTTCAAATCTGCTGCAGTATCAGGAGGCAAACTCAGCTTTAATGAACAAGTCTGAGTTACTAAATCATAGAAAAAGAATTCAAATCCCTACAAGAAGTAAGGCAGGCTCCCTGCTGCCACTGCCATTTCAAATCAGCAAATTCACTTAGGCTCTGTGGGATTTAGGAGACCATGAAGGAAACTCTATAAATGACTTGGGCTCCAATCCTGGAATTACATTTACATACACAATTCCTGAATCACACACAACCCACTGGAGCACAGAAGGGACAAGGGTACCCATCACAGCTGACTGGAGAGATGTGACCTGATCTCACACTGTCCCATCATATGAAATACAGTGCTCTTATTAGTTACATCTTATTAGCAGTTTCTCAAGACACAGGGATTCAAGAAAAAAGGATGGTGAAAAGAAGCCCATAGTTGTACACAATTCTACATAATTTAGCTCTGTTTGCTTTAAACAAGGAACCTCCATGCACACAAAATCACCAGCATGCTTTGCTGAAAACAGAACAACTGGCAGCACAACTGCAGCAGAGATTTACTTCCCTTCACTCCTGGCCGCTGGGAGAATTAGAAGACAGAAGAAACAAGGCTGAAAAAAAGAACAAAGAGAGACAGTTTGAAGGAAAGGAGGAAGAAAGCAAGAGCAGAATTAACTCCTTTGTGACACAAAGCATCTGTAATTTTTTGCAGCTAAACATATAGTGCAGTAAAGAGTTCAAGTATGTTAAGAACAAAATGCATTTCTCCTCATCTTTGTCTGGAATTATTGTTGCCAAGTGCTGAAATCCACCAAACCCCCAAGCAGAAATACACCAGGCTGTAAATGCAGTTCAGTTTCCATATCCAGCTGTCTGTAAAGTTTGTCCTATTCCCCACACCCAGCAGCTCCTGTCCTTCCTGGAGGGGCCACCCACTTACAGAAACACTCCCTAAACTGACCCAGTAACACACACCTGGTATTTGGACTGACTAAATTAACCTTCTGACTGAAAGTGTCAGGGGTAATTCATGGGAGCAGTTTGGTAGCTCAGCCAAAGGGGAGCACCATCTCTAGCAAGAGGAGGCAAGGAATAGCTGGATGGGGGATTGTTATTCTGCACAGCTCTTTGCAGAACTTTGAGTCATCAGATTCTTTAGGAATACCAGGTAGGCAGTTTCATTTTCATGGGTTTACCTATGTAAAAGAAGTAAATCATGTGCAAACCAGCCATCCATTTTCTGCCCCTTTTTGTAGGAATCACCTACCTACCACACTTCCATTCTCTCCCCAGATATAAACAATTAGCAGCAGGATTTACAACCATTACCCAGACTGATAAGATAATGCAGCTGTGGCTATCAACATGTTAATTAGATTAAGAACAAGGAGAATTAGCATATAGAAAAAAAGAACAAACCTATTCTGCATCACTGTTAGAGTGTCAGTCCCAAACACAGCCAATACACAGCATTTCTTATCATAGAATACCCTGAGTTGGAAGGGACCCACAAGGATCATCGAGTCCAACTCCTGGCCCAGCTGTCCCTTCTTGTGCCAACGCTTTGTCATTGAGTTTAAACAGCTCCTCTCCCTCCTTCATTCTCAGGTGGTTGCACTTTCCAGGTATCTCATCCATTCCCAACAATTTGCTCAGGTGGCCAAAGCACACCCAGGTGTTCTGAACTCCAAATCCTGCTTTCAGCTCTTCTACTCTGTCCTGGTTTGAATTCATGCTCCTCTAACAAGAGTGATCGACCCTGTCCTTGGCTGACATCCCTACTGGGCCCTAAGCTTTTCCAAGGACTGCATTTCTCTACCTGGAATCTTCATACAAAAGACAAGTTCAACACAAGAACAGTTTTATCTGAGATGTTTGAGCAATGTTTATGTACACAGATACATTAATTACTGACATTCCAAGAGGCTCCAGCACCTCCTTCTCATATTCCCTCACAAAACCTAAGGGCTTCACAAAATATCTATGGAATAAGACAAAATTAAAAGATTTTCAGTAACAATGGAATATTATAATAAAAAATACTGCATGCACTCACCTGAAGATGTTAACAATTAACTGCAATGTGGTTTGCTGAACCTCCATGTTCAGTTTCTGCTGCCAAGCCCTCCTGCGCGACTGGAGCTCCCCAAGGTCTGTGCTGGCTCGGAGGTGGCAGAGCTCCAGGTCATAATGCAGCTGGAGACTCTCCACTCTGCACAGAGAAGAAAATTATCAACTTGCATCCTACCACCAGCCACTGTTTTCATACCTTTTAAACAAAAAAAGTCATTTAGGCCCCATGCATCTCACTGGGGAAGTGCAAGATTGATTTGCAAGTGCTGACAAGCTCAGAAGATCATGTAATCACAGTGCACTCAGGCTCCTCTGTGGAGAGTAGTAAAGTTCAGAGAATAATCTGCATCAATAATAAAAAAAGAAACAAGCACCCCAGGTGTTGCAAACTAATCTGGTGATTATGACTGCTTACTACTAATTATAATATGTAATATGACTGCTTGTAAACTTATTAATTGAAATTTTCCATTTCCCCTTACAAATACAGTGGGGTTTATGTGAATGAAACAATAGCAAATAATGCAAAATAAACACCTCAGAACGAGCCCCAAGCCAGATTTGTGCACTAGGATAAACACATCTCCAAAATCTTGTCACCTTTTTATGAAGGTCTCCGCTGCTTGTGCAGGAACATCTGGAATCTCAAGTTCCTCTTGTACCATTTTTGAATGGCTGATATCTCCATTATCTATATTAATTAGAATTAAATCTTCAGCTTCCTTTTAACAAAAGAAAATAGAATGACTGTAAACACACTTATATTGCAAAAATATTTACTTCTCCTTTACATACACCTCAGACAATTAATTATTTCATCAAGGAGTTAAACCAGAAAAGGATTGAAATTTTTTCCACGATTTGAAGATTGTATGGATAATTAAACAATTACTTTCAAGAAAAATAAAATATCATTAAATGAACAGATGTTAATCTCAGTACATAAATATTCAGTAACCTCGTGTAAGGGGAGAAAGGCACTGCAGGTGAACAGCAAGACTGGTAATGGCCTAAAACATACCGTGCTAACTTCATCAAAGTGATCAATGTGACATCCCATAAGGAAAGATGTTGGAGCCATCACAAAATCCAACATCTGGCGAGACAGAATAGGCACAAAAGTGTGCTGCCACTGAAGGGGGTGGAGGTACAACATAAAGCACTCAGTAACCAGTGTCAGCAGAGCCCAGTCAGAGGAGAAGAAAACTATTCTCTGCTCGGTCAAAATACAGGTCATAATCTGGAAAACAACCCCAAAACGTTCAATGTTTACAAAGAGTTGTCTAGACCATAATGGATAGGCACAAATATTTCATTTGCTTCTGAAACTCAGCCTCACAAATTCTGATTTTAAATAGCTACCTTGAAGACTTTATGAAATGAAATAATGTCCACCTCAGGATGCACCACTTGCACAGGACCATTGAGGATCTGAGATACTTTTATTCATACCATGCACGTGTAGGTAGGAGCCAAAAACAAGACAGTCCTGCCTCCTCTCAGCACAGAATTGTTTTTAGGGGAGGCGGCACCCATAACACTGATGACCCTAAACAACCTAATTTAACTTCATAGGTGGCCTTTGAGCAGGGAATTGGATCAGGAAACCTACAAAGGACACTCCAAGCCAAAATTATTGCAGGATTCTGTGAAGCACTGAAAAAAATTCTTTGCAAACAGCTTTTTGTATTTTCTTCTCTTTCTACACCATTTACACTTTATTTGTGTGAGAGTGCCAACTGTTATCAATCCTTCCTACAGGTCCCTTTCTTACACAGGAAAAAAGTAGATGAAATTACACATGAAATGCATGTAATGAGAATTCAGAATAAAAACCTGTCAATCAGCTTGGGCATTTTGATTTCAAAATGTACTCTTAAGAAATTTAACACCTGTTTCTAAACCACAAGAGAAAGAAATGCAATATGCCTTAATCTAATCTGGTCTATAAATAACAAAACACCCTAATAAGAAGTATATTTTATTATGCTATGTCTCTAATATGCAGAACTAACATTATCCTGAATTCCTGGGTTTATAAAGCTTTTTGGGTAAATAAACATCTCGATTTTTTTTTCCTAAACCACAAAAATGCCAATCTCTAAAACATTCAAAAGCATCAGCCAGTTTTACCTGCAACACCTGCTCTGGCTTGAAACACAGCAATGGAAGGTGAAGATCTAAGTCAATAATGGGACTGTCTGGATCCTCTCGTGAAGGAATTATTATCTGAAGTGGTTTCATATTGAATACCTGCAATAACAGATGGTTTCCATTTACCCCTTAATGAAAATGTTCCCACAGCACATTTAATTTGGGATTTTAGTTCCAACTACAAAATATTAAGAAGAAGACAGGTATTTTCATACTACAGAAAAGTGAAATAAAAAGAGGGAAATATTAAAAAGCATTATTAAAAGATTAATATGGACTTCTCTCATTCTCATAGGGTGTTTGGCCAATTAAAAAAAAAATCTTGTAACAGAATTAAACTTGCTTTGTTACAAGCATAACAAAATAATTGCATTTACACTTGTAGATACAACTGGAAAACCAAAATTACTGGCAAAATTAATACAGAATAGAAAAAATATGAACAAAATAATTGAGCATAGGTGGTCACACTAAGGAAATAAAACAAACACAAGGGTTTCAAAGTGTTTCAAATCCTCCAGCTCAGACCTCTGGGGGTCAGATCCTGCACGAATTTCAGCACTTGGCAGCTGGTTTAGCCCATCACTATTTTCCAGCTGTGTTATTTTTGCCTCCACTCCTAACCCCTCATCCCAGGGTCAGGGAAGGCAGCTAAGGAGAAGTCCACGGCCAAAGCACTGCTCTCCAGAAGCCACTGCAGCAGATAAATGAGCGTGTGCTGAAATCAGTGACCCAGCTGACTTCTGGCCTGACTTGGGAAGGGTCAGAAAGAAAAAAATGCAGCACTGAATACAAATAGTTTCCCCTCTCAGCTTGGTCTGATGCAGGCAGCAGCCAACCCAGGGCATTTCATCCACTACACATTGTTCTGCTGGTCCCAGACCTACGCAGGCATCATCTCACACTACAAATAGTTGGCATGAGTCAAATTCTTCCCAGAGGAATATTGCAAACTAAAGAACATACCAGTTCTCACACATGCATCCTGGTCACACTGTTATCTTCTGACCTAATAGTGCACAGCCTTATTTTTAAAGCACACGTTTGACATCAGTTTCACATCAAAAGGCACAATCTCTGATCTGGCACTCAAAAATGTTGCCCAGTTAGTTCACAGAAAACAGCACCTTAATATTTTATAAGACATACTGTTCAAGTGCTTATGAAAGTCAGGATGAGTAATTACCAAGTGGAGTGGTCCTGGTGGCGGGCTGGGGATTAAAAACAGCTTTGCCGCAAATTCTTTGATGTGCTCCTCAACATCTCCATCCTTGGAAGGTCGTAGTTGCACTAGTAAGCTGTAATTAAATTATAGGAAATTACTTATCAATAGTAACATGCAAACACAAAATAGCCTTTAGGCTGACAATCTAGAAAAAGAAGTATTAGGAGCAATGAAGTTATTTTTCCAGCTAATTAATTTCTAATTTTTTAAATACTTGAGCAGTCCCATTTAATTTTAATGATGCTGCTGTGTCAGAAGCGGGGTTGTTTTTTTTACTTTCATGCACAAAATACTGCTGCATCATATCTACCAGAGGACTCAGATAGCACAGTGGGTCCCACGATGGCCAAAGAAAAGCAGATGTGAGATGAGATGGTGAGACGCAGCCAAAGGAAGTGTCTCACAGAGATTGCTTGAGGAACCAAACACCCACAGCTGCAACGCAGTGCCTTGGTGTTCCTCCCACCCCAAGCATCAGACACCAGCTCTGGGATGGAAAACAGCACCAGAGGGAAAGAGAGGTTGTGGACATGGGCTTGACTGTAGAGGAATGTGAAGCAAGAGCCATATTTAGCTGCAGGCCTAGGCCTGCATGAACTCTGCTCTTTGCTGTCATCCCTGCTCGCACAAAGTACATGAACATCTGTGCAAACCTGCCAAATGTTTCTGTTTGAGAACTCTATTATCCTAGCAAAGCTCACATGGCTGATATTATACATCAAATCAACTCAGGAACATTTAAACATACACACTATTAAGACTGAAAACCATTAGATCCAAGAGCATTTCTGAAATGTAACAATTAGATATTTGTAGTCAGAAAGGGCATTTCATTCAACCTAAGTTTCACATGCATGTTTATAGCAAAAAAAACCCCAGATCTTTACAAAATGAGAAATTCAGGCCTGCCAGCCTATATATACAGAAAGTAGGAACTGAGTATGGCTATCTTCTTCCTCGAGGTTTTACTTCTGTTTGCAGTTTTACTGGTTCCCTGCAGAATACTTGCTCTTCAGGAAGAAAGTGGTCTAGAAAGTAACTGAATAGGTCAAGAGATATATAAGAATCCAGGACACCATATTTGTGTATAGCATTTGGATTCCAGAATAAAGACATTCTTTTGTATATTACTGCACTTTCAATTGTATTAATGAGACATTTAAATCCTCTAAATTCCTATCTGGAACCTGCCCTGGGCTGAGTACTAGGCTGTTACACAAATCCCCCAAAAGCCCATCAGCTATTCTGGGGTGCAGAGAAAAGGGGAATTTGAGAATTATCAAATTTAAACAAATACTCTTGTCACACTTGGTAATACCTTAGATGTGGCCTAAGAGAATAGGTAGACCTGTTTTGGGGGTTTTTTTCATCTTTGGGAAAAAAGCTGGTATCAAGAGATCCAGTAAATGTGACAACAGAAACAACGTGCCTGAGAAAGCAGCAGATGCACAGAGAGGACAGCAGGAGCTCCCTAACCAGGACACTTGGCCCATTAATGCAACTTAACAGCAGATGACAGCCCTGTACTGCAAATGTCCGCTGGAATAAAGGAAGTAATCTTCAAAACACTCAAGTGGAGAGCTAAGGACTTCATGGACCTTTCATTACTGCTATTAACTGTCCACAGACAGGTGTTTCAGAAAGCAAGAACAGCTCAGAATAGGCCCTCTGTACTGCCTCAATGCTGGGAGCTATTTGCACACTCCCACCTTTTCTGAAGACAAGGACTAATACACAGGGTGGAAGATTCACTGTTTGAAAGGAACCTATTCATTCATCCATCCTAGATGGGAGTTCATCCAGGGGTTTACTGCCAGGAATATTTCACTTTTCATGCAGTGCAACAGAATGAGGTAAATCTACGTGTGCAAAGTGCCAAAACCTCTCAAGTTAAAACTGAGCATTTCAAACACTGTATAATCCAACAGCCACTGGGTTGTGAAACAGTCTAAGTGCACATCTGCTTGCTTTGGAGAGAGGCAGACACACTCCAGTCAAATTGTTCTGGATTTGGGAGCACTCTGTGCTAGTAATATGGGAATTAGTTATAGAGTAACTGGCACAGAATACAAAGACTTTTGTTATTATGAGGACACTTTGCAAGATCCCTTTCCAGTTCAAAGAACCTACATGGATTTATAGGTTGAAGTTGTCTGTGTGTGTCAGTTTTGATCTCAGTCTGATCTCAGTTTTCAGTTGTGATTTCTACTACACTTTGCCACTTGAAACAGTTTAGGAACCTGGATTTTATCTGGGATTACTTATGACAATACAATACCTTTGATGACTGTTCTGCCAGAAAACAAGTACCAACCCCCCATAAGCAATGCTGTGCACTCAGCTCCTGAAGAAAATCTATGCACAGCAGAATTCTGAAGGAAAAGGAAACCTTTTGCTGCCAAAAAGTCCTGAATGGAAGCAGAACCGCTTTAAATGCTACTTCAACATGAGGTCTTCAGGAGCAACAGCATTCCTCCACTAGCTCTCAAAGGAAAGGGCTACACTCTAGAAACTGGTGGTTTGAGGTCCACCAGCAAGTGTGTTCAAATCCCCTCATTTGGGAATAATTGATCAGTTGAAGCATCCTGCAAAACTCCACTGCAGCATACCAAGGATACCAGTGTGCTGTTGAAGGTGTTATATTTAAGTATGGAAGGCACTGCTACATGAGTACACTCAGCCAAAGAAAATATTTCTTAGGTTTTTAACCCATTCGTCACCTGGCACAGCAAAGGAATCCCAAATACACAGAACAACTCCCTTTCTGGTTTACAGGAACACCATGTACAATCTGCAATGTTACATCTCCAGCTCTACAGGGCACTGCACTCAAAATACATTATAGAGGTCTTGGCTGTAATTGCTTACACTGCATTCAGAACGTCCACACATCCCAACAGCTGCTTTGTGCCACATGGAAAAACTTCACTAACACAACCAAAATTAGAAAAACTGTTACCTCTCCATCCCTTCCTTTCCCTCCACCCAAGTGTACTCTGGCACATTGAAAAAAACCCAACAACCAAACACCAAAACCAGAAAGGCAGACATTCTGAAACTGCCCATTAAATAGTATAAAAAAAATTAGATTTAAAAAAAATTCCAGAATAAAATTTACTGGCAACTTAATCAGTTGAGTTTCCAGTACAGTGGGAAATGGCAACACCAAATTCAGCTCTGTCACTCACACTCCCCCTCTCCTTCCAGTCACACAGGTGCATCTTACAGATGCAGAAGCAAAAAGGAGAAGAACTGTGCAACTATGTGATAAATTAAGAGACCAGGACAACACACAGGACTCACATGGAAATTTATTGACTCTTGAACTCCCCTACAATTAGCCACATATTTAAAGCTTAGATGGAAGGGTGCTGATGAATATGAACTCCCCTCAGAAACCAGTACAGGCTTAGTGAAGAGGGAAAAGCCACCTGTGGTATTTAACTTGGACATTAATGCTTTAGATTAAGTGCCAAGCCTTACTGTATGTGATCAAGGCAGAGGTGTTTAATTATAATGTTTAAAATACCCACCAGAGGCAGAAGTTTGCACCTCTAGAGGGTTAACTCTACCTGGCTCCTGTGTGCTCTAAACAGATAAGAGACCTAGAAACATTTTTATGACCTCTGAAACCTTCTGTGGCTCTCCTGAACATTTTCCCTCTTCTCCTTTAGTGAGCTCTTTAAAAACCCATTTGCCAACTGACTGCTTCTCCCAGCTCAGAGATGTCTCACTTCAGAGAAGAAATTGCTCAGTTATGAATATACTACATAAACCACTGATGAACCACTAACTGTAAAGCTGAATCCATACCACTTCCCAGCCCGTGGAAAGCTGGTGTGAGGTGAGCCCTCACATAGTTGAGCTCACTGTATAAAAGCAGCAGGAATCTCATTACAGAGGCTGGATAGAAATAGGAGAGCACCACAGTTCAGGTATACAGCTGGAAGAGCTCCATATGCAGAGCAGCATTTACTTGAGATTTGAGACTATAAAAAGGCAGCAATGAATCAGTTCCTGCAATACTAAGGGCTGATGTAATTGACTTAAATATAAAGACCGGAAAAAGTGATCTGAGCAGGAAAAGAGAAAGGAAAACAAACATTTCCTTTTTATTTCACTGAACATCTCGATGTTCCATCATGTTGAAGTCCCTTGTCCACAGGAAATCCCTTCAGTAAGGCTTTGAAAATGACAGAGCAGAGGTACATGCCCTGAAGGGCTGCCAGAGTGGCTCATTTCTGATCCCATAGCTTTTTGAGAGGCAAAATCTGAAGTGCCCAAGGGGAAGGCTCTGCTTTGTTCCTCCAGGGCTCTCTGCATCTGAACCAGGGAAAGCCAGTCAGTGTCCCAATAGATCCAAGCTCACAGCATGGGGAAGAAGAGGCGTGGGGAGCAGGGAAATGAGTGCTCAGGTCTCATCCTGACATGGGGCCAGGTCAGGGGCTAGTGATGCACCTTGTTTGGTAGCCAAGGAGCACACTCTTGCTCATCTGCTCTGGATATAACCACTGGCAAAACAAATGGGAATACACAAGCTCTAACCTAAAACCCCACAGCCCTTATGTATAAGAACAAAGCCCAGCTCAGCATATTCTGTGAAAACACCTGGTTTCAAGTTTCAATCTAGAAAGTTTGCCTGGAATTTAGTGAAGAAAACTTCTGCCTTTGGACCACACGCCTGCAAGTGAAGACACCCAGTAATGTACAGTGTACAGACAAGCTCCATGGTCTGAGGAGGGTTTTAATCCATAATAGATGTACACAGAATTTAACAATTTAACAATAATCTTAATATAAGTTAAATTACTAACAAGGTAGACCCATATTCACTTACCTTTCAAACCATCTGCACTGCAGAGTTGATTCACTGGATTGAAACATTTGAATGTTTCTAACCAGTGTATCCTAGGAATTTCTCTGCTAGTTCTACCACAGCCAAGTAACTAATGTACTTCCTCAAGTGACTTGGATTTCTTTCAGCTATCACTACCTGCTTATTAATACAGATAGTCATGTTCTTATGCCATTTATTCAGTGCATTATAAAGAGCTTTTTGTGTATAGACTGATTTTCACAAGTATGGCAAAATTACAGTTAACACTCTTCCAAAAAAAACAGTATCTGTGAGAAATCTGTTCCCTGCACATCAGTATTTTCTAGACTTAGCAAAAACCTCAAAGAACATGAAGACAACATAGTAACTAATTTCCTTGTTATTCAGAATTTTAACTTACTCTCTGGACAACATTCACACAGCATTTCTTTTCCTCTCCCCCACAGCTCACACTACTTTAACATAAAACTAACCACTGCTTTAGCATTACACAGCTCTCCTGACCACATCATGCAAATTCATGCACTAACACCTGCAGAGCCATTCCCAGCAGAAACACACAGGAAAGCAAATCTTACCAGGAGAGACAATCCTTGAGGGCATTAAAATAGGGATATCTGGATATAACACAAACAGCAAATGGTACAAAACAGAGAGGCACCTTCCCAGTCTGCGCAGATTCCCGGTGGGACTGCCCATTGGAAGAGATAAAGCCATCCTGCAAGGAAACTATACTTTAATGTTGTGCTAACCATGAGTTTTTTGCTGAGATTTTCTCGAGAACCTTAGAGGTATGACACCCAATTCCCCCTAAATTTCAGAGGGATTTGGATGTCCATCACCCTAAAGGTCTTCAGAAAAATGTCAGCCTACGAGACTTAAAGTATTAAAGAGAATTTCAGCACAAAATGTATTTAGAAAGAACACAGGGTAAAATCTTCACCAAAAAAACATTCAAGGAATAAAGTTTGCTCCTAAATATCCAAATCTCCTGAATGAAATCTGTAACAAGTTTTCCTAATGCCATGTGTTCCAAAGTACTTAATCTACAATGGCAATATAAAGTATTTACCCTGTACTCCTTCTAACATGAAAGAAGTATCTGTTAACTAATTTCATAACTTAAACCTGACATTATTCTGCAAGTGTTTTGCTTCATTTTATTTTATCTCTTTTAATATGTTCTAATAAAAGCAAGGGTTAAATAACATACTTGCATAGGTTGGTGGTGCTGTGCAACAACACCGTATGTTCTGTTACCACAGACGTCAGTGAAGACCAGGAAATGAATATAGTCCTCTTTTGATTCAGAAGTTATATAAAGTCCTCCTGAAACGAAGGCAGAAACTTTTCTTTAATTAGATATTTTACTACAGCTGCATGAAAAGCCATTCATGACAAATACCACACACTGCCACTTCATTTCAAGAGCAATGTCTCATTTTAAAGGATTAAAATGCACACGTATAGTCCATTTGAGCTAAGGGTTACTACAGAGGCTGCAAGCTGAATATTTCTGAAGAGGCAAAAATGGAATTATTCTGCATTTTCAGTAGCAAAATACAGCAAATGAGCTGTGTTCACTTTTTTCTTTCAAGATATTAATAAGGTCTGCATTAATGACATGCATATTAACATTTCTGCAACTAAATCTGGATGAAAGGTCTAACAAAACACTAAAGGAAAAGTGAGAAAGTACTCGGCCATTTTGGGGTCCAAAATGAATTTTTAAATTGTGTGCTCATGTGTACTTCACTCAAAGCAAGATTTACCAGTAGGGGCTAAAAAATACAATTGGCTGCCCTACGGGTCAACAAATATATGTATAAGAGTCCTCAGCAACAAGTGTGAGCCCTCATGTACCTGGGAAGCACAGCTGCGGCAAAGCAATAAGATCAATGTCCTTTGGAACTGTGACATCTTCCAGGTCAGGTGCCTTCTGCTCCCCATTGACACTCCTGACATCTTCAATCTTGGGTCTCTCTTTCTTCTTTCGGAAAGACCTGCGTTTGCTTTTATTCAAGGTATTGCCAGTGGGAATCACCTGAACATCATCTCTGCTGATAAGTGGAGGCACAAACACAGACAGAACCTCTGGATCGAGGGGCAGAAGACTTTTGAGTTTTCTTTGAGTGCCCTATTGAAAAAACAAACAAACAAACAACAATTAAGTAGACACTCATCCTGATAGGTTTTTTTAAAATTACTTTTAATCCTGTTTTCTCTCTACCCCTAAAACTGTGTCTTTAGAATAAACTTTTTCTTCTACCAAAATAATTAATTTTTCCTTCTGATTTTTTGCTTTACGTATATTAATGCAAGGGCAATCCTCTGGGCATTTTCAGTAGGCAAGGAATCATTTTCGTAATTCAAAATACACCATATCAACATTATGCCTTTGGCAAAAGAAACTAACAAATATGAAATACAGTATTTCCTCCTTTGCAGCGTTAGGATATACATAAGCTATACTTAAAATAAACATGGGCAGTAGGAGAAACCAGGCAGCAAATAAAGGAAAACAAAACACAAAAACCAGCTGAACTCCCTATATAAGCCTTTGTTCAACTTTAGGAAAAGGTACGTTTTAACTCAGAATAACCTCTACAGAGAAAAAAAAAAAAGAAAAGGGAAAAACCACACAGGCTTTTACAAGACAACTTTTAACTTTATAAGGCAATTAAGAAACTACAATTAAAAATGACAGTCACTGTAACAATAAACACAATTTTAAGAGGTTGTAAAACATGAAGCCATGAAGACTTCTCCATATACTGATGACTAAGTGGAACAGACATCCTAAGAGCATGCACGAAGTTACAACACTTTTAGCAGGCAGCTCTGCAAAGCACAACTGGCTTGAAAGCCCTCACAGCCTTGTGATGAAAAACCTTGTGAGGAAGCGATCAGAGACTTCCTGGTGCTTGGGAGCACTTTTTGTATTCTTGGCCATATAGCAGAGACAAGTAGCTGCATTTTCAATTGTAACTCTTCCTGCGAGGTCAAAATAAGTAAAAGCTTTGTTTAGCCAACGGATATTTGGAAACAGGAAAGGTGAGTCCCACTGTGGGTAAAAAGCTGTTTCATTTTCAGCTTTTTGCTAACAGCTCCAAAATGAGAGGAGATGAAGCCTACATGCTGCTTTTACCTTCAGATATGATGCAAGATGCTCCTTGAGAACCAATGCTGGCCTCATTCATTAGTTCCCTAATTTTTAGAGTTGCTACAACATATGAAGCTCCATTGCTTCACTGAAGCCAATCTTCCACTGTCCCAGTTTTGAAACAGAAGTCTCAGCTCACACATCCTAACAGGTGAGACTCGCAGTAGTTTTTTTCACATTTGAGCATCAGAGGAAAAAAAGAAGGAATGCTCTGTGGTATATTATTCACTGTATCTTAAACTCTATAAACTCCACCATTTTTATAATAGGATACTCAAAAGAACCTACTTCACTAAAACTTCACTACAAATTTCAAGTGTCATTTTCCTTAGTTGGTATCTAACAAAGACAGTAAAGAAACTGGAAACAGATAAATCCAACATGATCACACTCAAACACACAGCTAAATATTTCAGGAAGAAATTAAGAATCAAGGCTCACCCCCGAGGCTGTTACACAAGAAAAACACAGACGCATCCAACAGTAGCAATCTCAACTTGGCAGATTTGTCCTGCAGAACTCTTCAGACAGAGCTGCTTTGACAGGGCAATCCCTGACTTACACTGAAGGCATCTCTGTGCTCCAAAGCACTGGATGACAGCCAGCTATTTAACAGCTCCTGCAAAGGCAGGCCCTTGATGTCTTGAACTACAACAGAGGCATGAAACACCACTTTTTTCCCCACAGAACAGCACTGTCAGCACAGCCACTGACCCAGTGACTCAGTCCCCAGCATTCAAGTCAGCTCATATTAATGTCTCAGCCAAAGTCCCATTTTCTTCCCCCTGCACTTCAAGAAGAGGGAATAGGCAGCAACAGAATAATACCCACTTGTTTCTGCTACTCTTTGTCTCTGCTTCTACTGTTACTTCTTCATTTTGAAATGTTTCTCTTCTGTTGCCTTTTACTATCAAATCTCCTTGCATCACACATCTTATAAACACTAATGCCTTCTCTTTCCCACAATTCTGCAAGATAAGTCAAAGGGTTTATTCCATGCCCATTTACTGGCTGTGTTCCTGTAATGGTGCTGTAAAGGACATGGATAAGAGACAGACTCTTACAATTGCCTCAGTATTTAGACAAAAACAAGGAGTGTGTTGAAATCACAGATCAGAGCATGACCTCAGCTATTTGGTGTTTCCTCTATGTCATTCTTCTCTTCCCATGACTGAAGAAGTTTATTTCACTTTGAATGTCAAGAAAGAACTGGCTTCCTTAGGGTATAATTGGGTAGGGGAAGTATGAAGACTTAGAAAAAATAGGTTAGGCTCAACAATTAAGTTGTAGTGACAGAATGGGGGGAAATGGCTTTAAAATGACAGAGGGCAGGCCTAGTTTAGATATTAGGAAGAAATTCTTCCCTGTGAGGGCAGGGAGGCCCTGGTACAGGGTGCCCAGAGAACCTGTGGATGGCCCATCCCTGGAAGCATTCAAGGCCACCTCAGATGAGCCTCTGAGCAACCTGGTCTAGTGGGAGGTGTCCCCCCATGGCAACAGGTTGGAGCGAGATGATCTTTAAGGTCACTTCCAATCCAAACCATTCTAGGATGACCTCTGGAGATCCTTGCTCAACCCTTTGCTCAAAGCAATGGTAGTGTTGAAGTCAGATCGGGTTGCTTTGGGTCTCATACAGTCAAGTTTCAGAAGTCCCTTAGGAAGGAGATTCTTCCCCTCTTATGTCCCAGCCCTCACATAGCTCGGTTTATGTTGGTCTCGCATCCATTTGTCTCCAGTGTAAAGGTAGCAAATGTGGGAGAGTATTTCATGTGTGAACTCAAGGATGTTGAGTAATAACAGTCATAGTAGTAAACCCTTCCCTTCACCTGTGAGCCACACTCCTGATGATGCAGGCCATTACACAGTTACTTTTCAGAGAACCACAGAATCATTTGGGTCAGAAGGAATCTTCAAATCACTTTGTTTCAAACCCCCTTCCTGTGGGCAGGGACACCTTCCACTAGACCAGGTTGCTCTAAGCCCCATCCAACCCAGCCTTGGACACTTCCAGGGATGGGGCAGCCACAGGTTCTCTGGGCAACCTGTGCCAGGGCCTCACCACCCTCACAGTGAAGAATTTCCCCCTAATATCTAATCTAGACCTGCCCTCTGTCAGTTTACAACCATTACCCCTTTCTCCTATCACTACATACCCTTCTCAAAAGCCCCTCTCCAGCTTTCTTGTAGCCCCTGCAGGTACTGAAAGGCTGCAATAAGGTCACCCCAGAACCTTCTCTTCTCCAGGCTAAACAATCTCAATTCTCTCAGTTTTTCCTCACAAGAGAGCTCCTCCATCCCTCTAATCATCTTCATGACCCTCCTCTGGACTCGCTCCAACAGGTCCATGTCCTTCCTGTGCTGGGGATCCCAGGTCTGGAAGCATTTCTCCAGGTGGGGTCTCACCAGAGCAGAGGGGCAGAATCCCATCCCTTGACCTGCTGCACACTCTGCTTTGGATGCAGCCCAGGACACACATCTGGCTTTCTGGGCTGTGAGTGCACATTGTCAGCTCATGCCAAGCTGCTTACCCACCAGCACCCCAGGTCCTTCCCAGGACTGCTGTCAATCCCTTCATCACCCAGTCTGCACTACTACCAGGAACTGCCCCAACCCACATGCAGGACTCTGCACTTGGCTTTGTTGAACCTCCTGAGGTTCCCAGAGGTCCACTTCTTGAGCTTGTCCAGGTGCTTTTTACTGCCACAAGCACACGCTGCTTACCGATGCTCAACCAGATCTTACCTCGTTTCTTTCAGGTACCTTGACACCCAGAGAAGCAGGAAAAGTGCTTTGGTGATTATATCTACATCAGCAGGGCCAGACAGCAGACACTTTAGAGACAAGCTCTGTACCACTGGCTATGGTGGGTAGATACAGAACCCAGCAATGGAGCTGATAGGAAGATCTAAGACAAGTCACAGACAGCTCACACATGATACTTGTTAAATCAAACCCCAGCTTTAGAGCTGTAGATAACTTAGGGGAAAGAAGCTTTGGTATGGTATATTTCATTCTTACAAAATACACACCTTCAACACTAAAAAATAAACCTCTAGCTGAAAATAGTGGCCTTTGATCTCTCCAAATTGAAATCTCAGAGTGACAATTTTCTTGGCAATAAGGACAATTGAGGAATGACAGCCCAGAAAATTCTGTTTCATGAACTTCAACACCAAGATCTGAAGCAATCAAGATTTTTACCCACTGTAAATATCATCCAAGATCCACTGAAATGTTCTTGTTTTCTGTGAATAAACTCTCTTCTTTCTACACTCACTAAAATTAGACATAAAACATATTCCATCCTTTCCTCATATAGGTAAGTGTTGCAGAAGGAAAAGGAAGTGGAGTACATCTATAAGCTTGCCCTAAGACAGCAACTGAAACCCCTGTGGTACAACAGCTTGCAGAGACTTTGCTGTAGTTAATATTGACAAATGCAAGGACTACTTTCTTTTCTGACACCTTTTTGTAGCTTGAGCAAAGAAACAATTCAGAACCTGTTGTGCGATCAGAGTATCAGGACACCTTCTGTAGCCAATTTCCTACTTGTTGTTCCACAGGGTTTTTTGAGACCAACGAGACCAAACTGAGCAAACTGGTATGAATAAGAAATTCCCCTTCTTTTGGGTTCACTTCTCATGCAGATGACAAAACAGTAAATACACCCGCGATTTCAAAAGTTTGGTGGTGACATTTAGGAATTAAATTCCCATGCTGAATGTACACATGCGAGACCCTGGAATGTGAAACTGTTTCGTTGTTGTCACTTAAGAGGCTGACATCAGCACAAGCCACCTCCTGAGTGAGTGAGCAAGCAACCAGCCCAACAAAGACTTCTTTATCTAGTGCTATTAGAGCGCGCAATCAAATTCAAGTTCAAGCAAAACAGCCGGGATCCCTGGGAGCTTCTTGGCTTTTCCACACGGACCGGCACCGCAGCAATTCCCAGAGCTCGTGGGTATAGAACAAACCCCTCCGCACACCTGAAGCA
Organism: Campylorhamphus procurvoides; assembly: GCA_013396655.1. Lineage (NCBI taxonomy): Eukaryota > Metazoa > Chordata > Aves > Passeriformes > Dendrocolaptidae > Campylorhamphus > Campylorhamphus procurvoides. The sequence goes on from WBMV01002992.1 coordinate 93,562, forward strand.
AGCAGAGTCAGGAAGATTCTCACACGTGAATAATTATATCATTACAAACAAATTATAAACAGCATATTCAAAGTGGAAACCAACCCATCGGCTCCCACCGTATCCCCGTGGCTCGGGTTGTGCCAAACTGAGCTCACGGGGGCTTAGAACTCGTGTTTTCCTGAGGATACGAGTTACCAGGCTTTATCCCTTTTATCTCCAGCGGAAGACGGGACGTGGGTTATCATCCAGCCGGGGACACGCATTGTTAAGCATTTTGCTGCTCCTGCTTGTATAAAGCCTCAGTGAGTTCTCCACCTGAGCTCAGACCTTTGGAAAAGTGCCATTACCTCACACGGCCACCAAACTCCCCCTGCTCTGCTGACATTCGCCTGGCAAATAAGTTTTTGTTGGGGGTATTTCAGCTCCATCCGCTGACAGGGGATGCCGTGTATACCAGGAGATGCCCCACACACACCGGCATTGCCCCACACGTCTGAAGATGCCACACACACCGGTCCTGCTCCACACACGCCGGGAGAGCTGCTCCACACACGCCGGGAGAGATGCCCCACACACGCCTGCCCTGCCCCACACACACCAGGAGCTGCCCCACATACCAGGGGATGCCCCCCTCACCAGGAGCTGCCCCACACACACCGGCTCTGCCCCCCACACACCAGGATCTGCCCCACACACCGGCTCTGCCCGCACTCCCGGACCCCCTCACCTGCAGCAGCGCCCGCACCCGCTCCCGGGGCGCACCAACCAGCAGGCAGACCTCCAGCAGGCCCGAGGGCAGCACGTCCTCCATGGCACGGCGGGCACCGCGACGCTCCCTCCCCCCGACAG